>JAKCPI010002199.1:0-51066 GCA_023213315.1 Euborellia annulipes | reverse complement strand
AATTTATTGTTTGAAAAAAGAAATATTGAATTAATCAATTCTCCATTTTACTTGCTTTTACCTATATAATGTAGAGGCCTATACTACGCGTCAAAAATAATTATAATCTATAGACATTTTTGTTTTTACTTTCTCTTACCTCTATATATATATATTAATATATAGAGAGAGAAAGTATTGGATTCATGTCAAAAATTCGATGTCGAGATTTTGATGGTTATTCACGTTTTGAGGTCCCCTGAATCCAAAAAAGTGGTTTTCGAGACATGGTCTGTCTGTCTGTGTGTGTGTGTATGTATCCAATTTTAAGCATGAAGGAATTGAAGCTAGGAGGTTGAAATTTTATATTTAAGTTAGTCACCCCCCCCCGGGAGCGTGAAAATAAGCTTTTAATCAAAAAAGTACTAATACTTTACTGATGTAGTTTTTCTGTTTTTTTTTCCCAAAATTCGCTCTAACGATTTTTTTTTAAGGTCTTTTTCGACCACTAAGGCTATTTAGACCCTATCCCTATTTATTTCAAATGATTTGTAGTTAAATCAAATGAAATAAATTTTTCTCGCTTGGGACGGGAAGCGAACCCGGGACTCCGGCGCGAGACCAACGATTTTTTTAAAAATTCAAAAATCAATTATTTTTTATAGTACTGGCCACGGAATCGGGCGGGCGAGTGGAATTGCGCTGTTGCCACCCACTTAACTAATTTATTGGGTCGACGTATCGGTCTCTGAAAATTCAAGATCAAATAATTGTCAAGGAAATATATATAATTTGCATTAGGCAGCTATGTGTATTGCAAATTATATATATTTCCTTGACACTTATTGGGCCCTGAAGATGGCCTCTATCGAGATAGAAACGTCGGCCCAATAAAATATTTAAAGAAAAAAATTTGGCTGCCAGTTTCTGCAACCTTTCCTTGATAAACTTCTAATTCTTATGACACACTTAGAAAAACCCCCGGATCTACAATTAGTAACGTTTTGGACAGACCCCTCCCCCTCCCGCCCTTAACGTAATATGTGGACGACCCCATATATGGCTGTCGATAACCGTAGTTGCATCTAGTTATTTTTAAGTTTTAAAGGTGGCAAAACAATTGTATTATTGATAAATTAATGGTAATTAATTGTTGGTCAAATAAAAAATATTTATTTTTAATTAATTGTTTATTAAACGATAATTTTTATTTTCACATATTTTAATTATAATTGGACCCTGTTACGCATTAGTGTGTCAAGCGCCAGCTACCGAATTTTGAGAAAATTAACATTAAAGTTTTTTTGTTTTGATTAGATTATATATAATTTTTTTTGTCAATTGTGCAAGTAACATTAAATATAAATTTTTTTAGGACATATTTCATAAAAAAATACTATTAATTATAGCATTTGAAACAATAATCCGTGCTTAATTTTTTTTGGCGCTTGACACACTAATGCATAACAGGGTCCAAATAATATATATATTTTCGGGGTCCAGGGATTCTTATTTAAGCCATTTGGTATACAAGGCAGGCACGCTACCAACTACACCAAGCCCGAGAGCGGTTTTTGTTTTCATAGCAATCCTTTTTAAAATGCTCACAGCCAATTTGATTCATGGCCAAATCTTTATTCGCATTGCATCCATCCTTTGTCGTTATTATTTATGCGCGAGATGATAATCACACACACACACAGAGAGAGGGCCTAAACTAAAACGATATCATGACAAATTGAGAAATCATCTCTACAGGAACTCGTTTGCATTACGTGGCTGCCCCCATAGGGGCGCTAAACACCAAAGGGGCAGAGGGGAGGGAGGAATAAAAAAAAAAGAGCCTTTGATCGGATGGAAAGAGAGCGAGCGAAATTAATATTCATTCGTCATCGATTTCATTAATTATTATTCTTTTGACAATTATATTTTATTTGTGTTTGATCTCTTCTCTCTTCTCTCTTGGTTTGATTGGAAATTAACTATTCCATCAATTGCGATTTGAAATCTCTCCTTCTGTTTATTTAATCACTTATTATTTAATTAAGAGTAATAACGTCAATCAATATTTGTACAAGTTTGAAAAAGAAAATATATTTCACGCTACGTAATTGTTCTTAGATTGTTGACTTGAAAATTCCCAAAATAATCTGAGCTTCTTAAATCTTTTTAATGACTTATATCATAATTAATGTTTTTTGTTATCAAGCAAATACAAAAAAACAATCTGTCCCAATAATCTTTAATTTTTTTTAATTTAAAAATGAATTTATTGTTATTATTAATCACATATTAATTAAGAAATTTTTAAAATAAGCTTAGATGATTTATTTAAAAATCAACTGTCAAATTAGTTTAGCATTCTTGCAATAGATGGCAGGCTAGTCTAACAGCCGATATAGTATTAGCCTATATTTATATATTTTTAGTAGGGTCCGACCGAAACAAGATTTTCAGCCGAAACCGAAACCGAAACCGAATATTCGGCCTCAACCTTAGTTTCGGCCGAAACCGAAACCGAAACTTGTATTTCCTATAAAAATTTTTTTTCATTTTACCTTTTTTTTTTTGAATTTTTTTTTCCCTCCCGTGAAAATCATTTTACCTTTTTTTAGGGAGACTAAAATTTTTTTCTCCCTCAAGTGCAAATTATTTGACCTTTTTTTTTTTTTTTTTTTGCATGCGAGTCTCATCCCATTTTTTCAGACTCTGGTTTCGGCCGGCCGAAAGGTTCGGCCACTTTTTGGCCGAAACCGAAACTACGGCCGAAACCATGATTTTTGGCCGAAACTGGCCGAAACCGTAACCGAAACCGAATATTCGGTCGGTTCCTAATTTTTAGCTTTTATAAAAGATAGATAATATATAATAACATTTATTGTTAAAAGATAGAGGTGGGCATTCCGTTCGCGAACGGTTCGTGAAGAACGGGTCGTCGAAGTGAACGGGTCGCGCTTTTAACCGTTCGCCGTTCACCGGTCCTCCGTTCGTTGCTTTGACCTGTCTTCGGCGACCGGCCGGTCCTCCGTTCATTTGTTTTATCCGTTCGTTTGGCGAACGGCCGTTCATCCGTTCGTTTGTTTTGGCCTGTCTTCGGCAAACGGGCAGTCCTCTGTTCATTTTTTTTTTAGCTTTTCTTCCTTATTTCTTCGAGTTTGTTCGGGATTTATCGATAAAATTCGGGTGGCGGGCAATCAAAACTGACATTTGTCATTGAATTATTCATATCGTTGTTTTTTTTAAACCTTATAGATTGTTTTTTTTTTTGTTGTTTTTGTTTAATTTTTTATCAAAATGCATAGAAGTAACTATTTTTTAACCCTCAAAGATGATAAAAGGTATCGATATGTCCAAAAAATACAAATTATTGATAATATTGATTCCATAGCACACTTGATATTAATTTTTTGCCATTTGTTAACACGATGGATATGGTAATTTTTTTTAACGAACAGCTAGCTTAAAGCCTTAGAAAAGCTTAGAACCTTAAAAATATTATGAAACCAAATTTTAACTTATTAAAAGGTATTAATATTTTTCATAAAATTATTATATCTAATCGTTAATTTTTTTCTAAACATTATTTATATTCATTTTATTTCAGATTATTTTTATTAAGTCTGTGTAGGAATGAAACGATACCACTGAGGTATCGATACTTTTACTCGATACAGGTATCGATGGCAAAGTATCGAGTACCTACTCGGTATCGATTGAAAAGCATCGATACTTACTCGTATCGGTCAATTTTTTCGTATAATTAAAGATAAGAAAAAACAGCAGTAAGTAGTGATATTTTCAAGATTCGCAGGAACTTTGCAGCCAGGAGATTAAATAAAAATCTTTTATTTAATTTCTATTTGCTGACGTTTCGGTCGCCAATCACGACCTTCAACATCGGAGACCTCCGAGTAGCAAGTATAATATAATATATGATAATATTTTTGTACATATTAAAGTCAAAAGAAATTGTATATTTTTAATTGCAATGAATATTAAAATACCGAAAATCGTGTATAATTGACAATATTTGCCCTGATGAAGGTCGTGATTCGAGTCCGAAACGTCGACAAATAGAAATTATAATAAATAAAATTTTTTTATTTAATCTCCAGGCTGCAAAGTCCCTGAGAGTCTTGATTATATCTCCACAGGCATAAAACATTAAGTTCTTAAAATTAAAAAACAACGACGACCAAAAAAAAAAAAATTCAGTTTTAGCGGTACTATCCAAAAATAATAATTTTTCAATGTGTTTCCCTGTTAAACACTCCTATAATAAAAATTAAAATACAGTGATAGAAACCATTCGATTGTAAACAAGAACAAATGGACGTTAATGTTCTTCCGACCTAACTAATCATCGCGTACGTGGACCGAGTATCGATACGAGTATTTTTGACCGATACCTACTTGGTACTCGTCTCCAAAGTATCGATTCTAAAAGTACTTGGTATCGAAAGAAAAGTATCGAGTAAGTACTTGTATTTACTCGTATCGTTTCATCCCTAAGTCTGTGGGCTAGTAAATATCCAACTTGACATATTAAAATAAAATTAAATATTTTTTCAACACTAAAGTATGTAAATTAACCTGCTTCATGCCCCGGGCTTGGTATAGTTGGTAGCGTCCCCACCTTCTATACCGAACCGGCGACGGGTTTGGACCCCAGGCAGTCCGATTATTTTATTTAAGCCATTTGGATACCAAATGGTTTAAATAAAAATGCCTGGACCCCAATATAGATAGATCCATAAATAACGGTTATTGTCAAGTCTTATATAGCCTTATAAGTCTTATAAGTTGCCGAAAAAGACTGTGGGAATGAGAAAAAAGTGTGAATGTTAAAAAAAAAAACCTTCGAGACGGGGGGGGGGGGTCAGAGACAGTGAAAAAAGAACGATGAACGGGTCGTTTCAGAGATGGAACGGCGAACGACCCGTTCTTCAAAAAGAACGATTTTGCCCATCTCTACATCTCTTGGCACTTGGATTTTGTTATTATGTCACTAGTATTTATAACAGTAGTAGTGATTAAAGACAATTAATAAAAGGTTTAATATCCATCTGATACTTAAAACTAAAAACAAAACTTGAAAAGATGAATTTTATATTTTAAAGTTGACGTGAGATCTCTTGTTTCGTTATTTATCTATAGATGTTCATTGCTTTTTTATTATGGTTATTATTTCTAGTTTTTAAAGAAAAATTATTTTATTATTTTTTTTTTTTATAATTTGAAAAGAGCTTTTTTACTTTTTTATATATTTAAAAATTTTTCAATATGAGCTGATCTCCTAACAAGGGCGGATACAAGGGGGGGGGGGTAAAGGGGGTAATTACCCCCCCCCCCCCCCGAGATTCAAAAAAAATACCTTTTTTTAGCAAAAAAATTTATTTTTAATGTAAAATTTTTAAAATTAATACTTAAAAATTGGATGTGTATTTATATTCTGGCAAACAAGTACAGAATGCGCTTTTAAATTACCGAAATTAAAAAAAAAAAAATAGTGTGCTGTGCGACGAGTCACACCAGATTACCCCCCCCCCCGAGAAACACCTCTGGATCCGCCCTTGTCTCCTAATGGCCTATATTTATATATTTTTATGCTTTTATAAAAGATACATAATATACTGTATAATAACATTTATAAAGTATTTATTGTTAAAAGATCAATGAAAATCAACCAAATGCATTAAATATTATCAGGGGCGCCGGAACGAATTTGAATCAGGGGGGGGCAAAAAAATTTTTTTAGAAAATTAAAATAATTTAATATGTTTAAATAGTATAAAACAAAAACAAATCTACTATAAAACTTTAAAAATTTTAAATAAAATCACAATTTTAATAAAATTAAAATTTTAAAAATTTTGCTAGTGATTTTATCAAAAATTTTTGGAAAAAATTTGAAAAAAAATGAATTTTTTACTCTTTTAATTTTTTTAATTTAGAAGATTTTATTTTTCTAAAGTAAAAATATATCATTTTTAAAAATAAATGAAATAAAAGAAGAAATTTTGCCACCCTCTGCCCCCCCCCCCTGTAGGATGCCAGGGGGGGGGCAATGTACCCTTGCCCCCCCCCCAGTTCCGGCGCCTATGAATATTATTTGCTACCATTCTGACATCTCTTGGCAAATTTTTGAATTACTTGATTTTTTTGGGCATACTTTTTATGACACACAACATGGCTAGGAATTTCAAATAATAATAAAAAATATATAAAAAAAAAAATCAATAATAAAAAAAAGAGAGAGAATAAAAAGCTTTTTTTTTTTATTATTTAAAGGATGATTCTTTTTATTTGTTCACAATTAGAATCCCAAAAAGCGAGAGCGAATCACGACAAATGAGAAATAAAGAGAGAGGGTGTCTAAATATCAATAAAATAAGTTTTAAAATAATTTCACGACCTTTTTATAATCTGTTACTGCAAATATCATAAATAAACACTTTTTATTTTAATTAGATTTTTATATATAAAAAAAAAATCTCTAAATACAAAAGCACAAATGTTAATAACGATCTCAACAAGACAATTCAACTTTGTTAAGGTTGTTCGGACATTAAAGCACTTTAACTGATTAAAAGCTAATTTTAATATGTTATTAATCACTATCAAATACGTATAAAATAAAATTTTGAAGCAGATCTGACACAGGGTTATCGTGTAATTAATTTTTAAAAAATTGAAATTTAACATGTAGTCTATGGAGAATGTCGACGAAACGCACACATATCGAATTATATAGCCACCTCTGCAATAGATATAAAAACAAAAAACTTACATTTTTGTCAATTCACTTCCGAGGAATACGTTAAACATAAAATCAAAAGTTTCTGCCCAACGCTTTTAAAGATATTTTAACAAGAAAGTCAAAAAATTCTCCAAAATGACAGTCGCTAATATTTAAAAATAATGAATTCTCGAGAGTCAGACCAGCCTGGCAACGTCGCATAACATAGTTGTCTTATCTCTATGTCAGTTACATTTTTTTTTTCAATTTTAAGATACTTTTTCTCGCAAATCGTCCATTGTGTTTAAACTGATTTGCATTAAACATTGTAATATATTAAATAAAATAAAATTTAAGGCGTTTAAGATTTAAAATAGATAGTTGATGAATGCAATGTTGCCAGTTCTATATTACGTGAAATACTGCTCAAGTCGAAAGTCATTCATTTATTATTTTTGGTAATTAAATTATTAACTTAATCCAATTATAAACTATGATAGGTCACGACTAAATTATAATAAGGAATTTTGACATCCAAATTTTTAATTTTATTTAAAAAAAATTTAGATTCTATTATGACTTACGATGTACTATCCGAACAACCTTAATAAACCAAAAACGTCCGTCTTTCTCTTCATAGCTACATACACTGTAAAAAAAATTTTGAAATTTTACAAATGCTTAGGAAGCATATTTCCTACACAAAAACATAAATTTAGTAAATGTTTGCAAAAACCATTTACAAATGTATTGTAATTTTCGAAAGTCGTTTGAAAATTAGAATGAAAATGTATTGTAATTTTAGAATTCCTAAACTGCTTTCGAGAAAAAAATACAATTTTTAAAGAAAAATACTATACAATGTTTGTAAAATTACAATACATACTCTATTTTTCTAAGAAAATTGTAATTTTAAAATGTTTTTTTGTTGTAAACATTTGTAAATTTAGTAGATAAATGCATAGTAGATATCATTTACAAGGGAAATTTCTAAATTTAGTATTCCAAAACACACTAAAATTAAATTAAGATTTTTTTTACAGTGTAGAGCTGTTTAAGTGTTGATCCGCGGGGGGGGGGGGGGGTAATCTGGTGTGAGTGCTCGCACAGCACACAATTATTTCTTAATTTCGGTAATTTAAAGGCGCATTCTGTACTTGTTTGCCAGAATATAAATACAAATCAAATTTTTAAGTATTAATTTTTAAAATTTTACATTAAAAAAATAAATTTTTTTTCGAAAAAAGGTATTTTTTTCAAATCTCGGGGGTGGGGGGGGGGGTAATTACCCGTTTTACCCCCCTTGTATCCGGCCTTGGATCCAGGTAATTTAAAAATTGATATTAAGGGGCTTCAGGAGGACACATTGAATCTTTAGTCCGAAACCACTGAGGCATTTAAATTTTTTTTTAGGCCTATGTGTTTTTTTTAAATGATTTAAATTCGTGAGCATTTAACATAATAGAATGTTTTTTTTTTATTACGATTGATTAGAAAATATTTTTTAACTTTCTCTTACCCTATATATGAAATATATAGGCCTATAGAGAGAAAGTATTGGATTCATGTCAAAAATTCCATGTCGAGATTTTGATGGATATACATGTTTTAAGGTCCCCTGAGTCCAAAAAAGTGGTTTTCACAACATGGTCTGTCTGAGTGTGTGTCTGTAAACAAAATATCTCAGAAACTAAAAGAGCTACGAGGTTGAAATTTTATATTTAAGTTAGACACCCTCCCAAGAAGTGAAAATAAGCTTGCAACGTTTTTGAGGAGCTCAAAACGGATGGGGACGAAATCAGGGAGAGTGATCTGCTCGCAAAATAAAATATAAAAAAAAAAAAAATAAATTATAATTTATTAAAAAAAAATAATTTTGGAATTTTATTGAAAAATATAAAAAAAAAAAATAAATAAAATGAGGAAAAAGGTAAATATGGGCTATGTGACTTCGTTCGGCCTTGGTAAAATGAGTGGCGTTTCGGTCCCAAGTGGTTGCCTTCGTCCGAACGCAATTAAAGGCGGTTGGACGTTTCGGTCCTCTTCTGGGCGCGATATCTCTCTACCAGACAAGATAAATTTTAAAGTCACTGACGGCTCCTGGCCAGTGTAGCAAAAGAGAAAAAAAAAAAACAATCTCTCTCCCTGACTCAGATCCTTGGGATCGTTCCGAACTTTTGAACAAAATCGGCCAAAAAGTACTTACTACTTTCAGTTTTTTTTTCGATTTTCTCAAAATTCGCTCCAAGGATTTTGGGTTAATCTTTACTATAGGACTCCAAGCCACCCAGGGGGCGCTGGCTTACACTTCACTTGTTCACTCTTTTGACATTAGCCGAGAATTCCCTAGTTGTTTTATATTTTTTTTTAATCTAAGGAAACCGAACTGCGACCGAAGGACCGAAACAATTAGGTCGGGACCCCTGCAAGTTGTTTTAAAAAAAAAAAAAGATTATTACCTTAACCTGGCCTCGAAGCCACGCCAGCGCCCCCTGGGTGGCTTCGAGTCCTATAGTAAAGATTAGCCGGATTTTGTTTAAAATTCATAAATGAATTATTTTTTAGATGCTCTTTAAAAAATATTTCAGTGAAATTTTTCGTGGAAATCGTTTCAAGTACACTTTACTGATGTGGAAGCATTCGTAGCTCAGCGCCATCTATGAATTATCGCGTGGTCAAGCTTGGAACTAAGGTGCTATGAGAAACTAAATATATCTCGACACAAAAAATCTGGTGTGACCAGTACGGTACATAACCTTCGTTAAGAGAAAGTTGTGTGCTGGGCTACAACACACCAGGTTTTTTTTTTAAAGCCACTCTCTCTCTCCTCTCTGTAAAGTTAATCCAGGACCAATTTTATTGCGAGAGGAGTGAGGTGTGTAAATAGAAAAGACAGGTAATCAAGTTGACACAAGGGCGGGTGGGGGGGGGGGGTGGAGGTTTAAAACAACCATCGACCTGAACACAAATGTCTCGGCTATTAATTAATACCAGTACAGACAGAGCAGGGGGGGGAAATGCCAAATTACTGCATATTAGCTCTCTCGCTCTCTCTCTCGCTCTCTGAATCTATTTAAAAAGGATTTACTACATATAAATTTCAGACGATTTAATTGATGATTATAATAAAGAGAGAGAAATACGGTTTATAAGTATGGGGGGGGGGGGTTAGATTATTTTATGAGTGATTTCAAATGATAAAAAAAATAATTATTCAATCTTGTCCAAAGGCCCTAGGGGAATAAGCATGGTGAATTTGCCAATTTCAACTCTCTAAAAACGAATTAGTAAAAAACTACTAATTCATAGTGTATAGTCACTTTTTTAAGATGTGCAAAGTAGACTACCCGTAAATAGTGGATATCCACTTTTTCTATTAGTAAAAATTATTAATATGAAAAATTCACTAATTGAATAAGTGAATTTTTAAAAAATAATGACCAAAAAAAGAAATGTTTAAGATATCTGAAATAAGGTGCGATGACACCGGGACCTTAACTTGTGTTTACTGACTCGAGTTCTAGCCGAACCCACTTAAACTTGACTTACTATTACTTCTCTGTTATTTGCTATATAAGTATGTCGCTGATGTTAACAATGCTTTTTACTTGAATGTTACTATATTCCTTCCCAGCAATTTATTTCTAAATAAACTTAATAAAACTAATTATCGTTATATCAAGAAATATATTTACTAAATTTTAAGTAAAAATATTTCTTAATTGACTATTTAAAAAATAATATTTTATTAATTTAAAAGGAATCTATTTGTTTTGACTTAAAATATATTTCCTGCAATTTTTAACAAAAAATACAAGTTATCTCAATATTATTATTTATTTGTATTATTATTAATTAAATAAAGCCTTATATTGCCAAAAATGTCTTTATTAAGGAACCGATCAAACAGCTGATTGAAAAAGTCGGCCATGTTGGCTTCTCAGACAGCCGGAATTGAATGAACTACTTTTTGAATTAGTAAAAAATAACTAATCTAAAAGTAACCAATAAACTTACTAAATATATTAGTAGATTCTACTCAAAATGACTAAATTTGGTGTAATTTTCTTACCTACTGTTTGAATAAGTATAAATTCTACTAATTCGTTTTAAGAGAGAATATAGGTGAAAAGAAGAAGAAAATTCGCAGCTAGTTGTATTTCATTATCTTTATTCCCATCATGTTGACGTTTCGATCCCGGTCGGGATCATCCTCAGAACAGATGGGTGTTTAATATGTGTAAATTATATAATTCAACCATTGTTAGAAGGTACACGTGTAGTCAGAGTGTTAGTGTGAACATTGGACTCCACGTGTACGGAATTTCATTATTCATCAAAATTGCATGCAAGCTCACCCATCCTTTTATAAAATATTGGCAGTCTTAAACGGTCTCTCTTGAAAGAACATTTGGAAGGAGAGAACAAACATTTTGTAAAGTCTAAAACAGTCGCTCATTAAAGAAACATTTGCAAGTTTGAGATTCCGGAGCTTTGGCTTCGTCAAATTTGGATAGATTTGTGAATTGTCCTAAGCAGAAACTTCGTATCCTCAACGTCCCCCTAACCCTACATTTATTCTTATTTATCAATTTTAAATAAATACATTTACCGTTTTTATAATAAAAGAGTTATTATTTATTTATCGTCCCGAATCCCAATCATCATCAAAGGACTATCCTCCGGGGAGACACCCTTCCTAACAACACCAAGGAAGGCAAACCGTACCCCCAACACCATATATTATATAATTTACACATATTAAACACCCATCTGTTCTGAGGATGATCCCGACCGGGATCGAAACGTCAACATGGTGGAAATAAAGATAATGAAATACAACTAGCTGCGAATTTTCTTCTTCTTTTCACCTATCCTGATTAAACTACCAGCTATAAGTCCTTCGAATCTACCAATTTCAATACTTAGGGGATTTGTAGGCACTAATAAAATAATAAGATCCTGAATGTTTCAGATCGCTAAATCAGTGGGTTTTTAAGAAAAAAACAAAAAAATCAGAAAAAAAAAATTTTCTCAGCAACGGCTGAATCGAATGATTTGAATTTTGTATATGCTTTGGGGGCTGACGGTAGCTTCTAGGGAAATATCGGGTCATAACATCCTTAAAAAAAAATGGCGTTTTTTTTTAACCATGAAACAATTTTGGCACAAAAATGAAACTATTTTTAAAATGAAGCCTTTATTTGATGCCATCAGATTTTTTCACTCTTCTATCAGCATGTCGCGTTACAGGCCGTGACGTCAAAGGCCGTGACGCTACAAGTCATGACGTCACAAGCCGGGACAACAAAAAGTGGAAAGTTGAAATTTAATATAGGCCTATATGACGTATTATAAAAAACTAATTGTGAGATTTAATTATTCAATTTTGAAATTGATAAAATATAATTTTTAAAATAATTTAAAATTATTCAAATCTTCAATTACTAAATAAATATTGTTCTCAGTCTTTAACAGGCGTCTATTGATTTCCCATTTTCTAATTATTAAGTTAAGATTAAAAACGCGATTGTAAGGGTGGTCGCAAAAATAAATTGAAATCATTTTCGAACTCCCTTAGAGCGCCAATTGGCTAGAAAATCGAATAATTTTCTGAAAATTTTCAGTTAAACGCCTACGATCCAAAAAAAAGTTTCACTTGCATCGTGGTTTCATAAAACCACACAATGATTTTTTTCGAAATCCCCATCCAATTAATTTACGAGGAAAGTAGGACTCTTTCAAATTAAAAAAAAAAAGGTACGCCATATTGAAAAAAATTAAAATTTGATTTTTTATACAAAAACCGATTTAGATTGAATTGGATACCAAATAATTGAAATAAATAGAAATCAACTATTTTTTAGATGCTCTTTAAAATGTATATTCTCATTTTGCCATTAAAATTGTTTGAAGTACACTTTATTGATGTAGTATCAAGAGTCGCGGGAGCGACTCGTCGCCGAGCAAGTAAAAAGCAAAAGAAAGCAAAGAAACTCTTAATATTACCATTTAGTTGATATTCCAATAGATGCCAATGGCCCATTGCATTTAGATGGACGAGTCGTCCCTAGACTATATTATCAAGAATGATTTTAAATCCTTAATAAAAGATAGGGACGTGAAAAAATTTTTTTGAGAAACTTTTCTCTTTCTGGGCGAATATCTCAAAAAGGTTTTAAGATATCGGAGCCAAATTTTTTTTATATTAAACTAGAATAAATAAGGATTATTTTGAGCACAAATTCAAAAAAAATTCCAGTGCCAAACAGAATGGCAGGGGCTCAAAGTTGAGATTTTGCCAATTTCGGAAGGTCAAAAGTTAGTCTCTTATTTTTCCTTTTTTTTTTTTTTTTTTTTTTTCTTTTTTTTTCTTTTTCATTCTTTTCTTCAATTTTCAAATTTTTAGACAAAGCTACAGGTTTCCCTGCTGGACCGATTTGGATGAAATTTAAAATACAAATAGATACTATCAAAAACCCGATACCTTTGATATAAAATTTCATTTTGGATTAAAAGTGACTTTTTGAGAGGTATTCAAAATTTCAAATTTGTCCTATCTTTAACGTGGCGAAAAGACAATTCTAACTACTTTGCTCCCTGATGACGTCATCTAGGAACATATCTATTAATATTAGTAATTTTCATCCCTAATGGAATAAAAAATTTTAGGATGGATCCCTTCAGATAGAAATACAATAGATTAACGTGATAAGAAGAAGTGCTACCAACATAACAAAAATAAAAAACCTAAAATTTTATAAAATTTGGTGAAATCCTATGTTTATCGTTTTGAATGGATACCAAACGATGTATTTACATTCTACCAACATAACAAAAATAAAAAACCTAAAATTTTATAAAATTTGGTGAAATCCTATGTTTATCGTTTTGAATGGATACCAAAAGATGTATTTACATCCTACCAACATAACAAAAATAAAAATCCTAAAATTTTATAAAATTTGGTGAAATCCTATGTTTATCGTTTCGAATGGATACCAAACGATGTATTTACATCTTACCAACATAACAAAAATAAAAATCCTAAAATTTTATAAAATTTAGGGAAATCCTATGTTTATCGTTTCGAATGGATACCAAACGATGTATTTACATTTTACCAACATAACAAAAATAAAAAAACTAAAATTTTATAAAATTTGGTGAAATCCTATGTTTATCGTTTTGAATGGATACCAAACGATGTATTTACATCCTACCAACATAACAAAAATAAAAATCTTAAAATTTTATAAAATTTGGTGAAATCCTATGTTTATCATTTTGAATTAATACCAAACGATGTATTTACATCTTACCAACATAACAAAAATAAAAACCCTAAAATTTTATAAAATTTGGTGAAATCCTATGTTTATCGTTTTGAATGGATACCAAACGATGTATTTACATTCTACCAACATAACAAAAATAAAAACCCTAAAATTTTATAAAATTTGGTGAAATCCTATGTTTATCATTTTGAATTAATACCAAACGATGTATTTATTTTTTACTGTTTGGAATGCATATTAAAAGATCTATTCATGGGATAACTTAATATTTAATAAACAAAAATTATTAAATAAAATTTAAATTTAATATTTCACAAAAAGAAGTGAAATCTCAGCCAAAAACATCGGAGATGCAAAAAGGGGCGCCTCGCATTATTTTTGCCCAGCGTCGAGGTGAAATCAAAAAAAATGCGCCTCGCTTTTCTGATTTATATAAAAGCGAGGATATATGAAACAAATAAAATTCTGTAGGGGTTTTATTTAAGTGAAAATATTTCCTCGCTTTTATATAAATCAGAAAAGCGAGGCGCATTTTTTTGATTTCACCTCGACGCTGGGCAAAAATAATGCGAGGCGCCCCTTTTTGCATCTCCGATGTTTTTGGCTGAGATTTAGTATTTCAAATTTTTCAAATTCACTTTCCGGATCTTCCTCACACAGATCCAATGTTAAATCCCCATATGGGGATTTGCATGTTAATTTCGATTCAATTTGGAACTTTTTACATATTTTAAAAAATATTTTCCAATTCTTATGAAAAAACGGTAAAATTTAGATAAAAAAAAAAAATAATGAAAATTTCTCTTTGAGAGGGCCCGGGCCCAGGGATATACGGTATTTTAAAAATATTTTTTGTATGGTCTAATAATGGGGCCCGAAATAAAGGTTTGCGGGGGGGCCCAGCTAAAAAACGTTACGCTAGTGCCCATAATTAAATAATTTTCTAAACATTTTCGGTTAAAAACCCCTACGATCCGAAAAAAAGTTTCACTTTCATCGTGGTTTCATAAAACCACACAATGAATTTTTTCTTATCTGGCCTATATAATACGTAATAAATCAAAAATTAATAAACTTGGACGATAGAGTTAAAAAAAAAAAAAATATTTCTTTTCCTTGCCTTGACAACAACTTGTCAGATTTTATTTTTTTTTATTTTTGTTGTGAGTGAATTCATAAAGCATTTTTTTTCTCTGTTCCATGTATGCATAGAGAGAGAGAACATGGCGATTTTTTTTTTCCTAAAAAAGTCTTCATTTTGTATGTCTATATTCTAGACATCTCTGACCTATATTTTTTTTAAACAAGAATAAACTTGCATGTCCGATGATTTGTCTCTCTACTTTGCGCTAGATCTCTTCATCTATCAATTCTTCTATATTTTATTATTTAAATAAAAAGATTTTTCTATTTACTTACAAATAAAAGGTTAGATGAAGTCATTTAAGGATATTCGGACTTATACAGGTCTATTCTCTAAAAACTGGCGTTAAAATTTAAAATAAACAAATGGGTAAAAACAATCAGCGTTAAAAATCTCAAGTTTTAACAGCGTCGTTAACATGTTGCTTTTATTTCAAAGCTATCAAAATCATAACCTTACTTTTTAGGTCAAGGACGCCATGTTTATTTTAAACACGGCGTTAAAATATTAAAGCCACCCCCTAGACATGGAAATTTTAACACTATTTATAACGCTTTAGCTTTAAAGCTTTTTTTACAGAATAGCTATTTGAGGTAAGGAAGTGATTTTGAATTTTTAACGCTTGCATTACTTTTTAACACCTATTCGTTTATTTTAAATTTTAACTCCTGTTTTTAGAAAATACACCTGATAAAGATTAAAAGCTAATTTTTTTAACATGTTATTAATCACTATCGCATACGTATAAAATAATTTTTTGAAGCAGATCTGACGAAGGATTATCGTGTAATTAATTATTAAAAAAATTGAAATTTAACATGTAGCCTATGGGGAATGTAGACGAAACGAATTATGTAGCCACTAAAAAAAAAAAAACTTCTTTCTTTTATCAATTAACTTCCGTAGAATACGCTAAAAATAAAATCAACATTTTCTGACGAAGGGCTGTTAAAAATATTTTAAAAAGAAAGACAAAAAATGTCAGTCGGCTATATTTGAAAATAAGTAAGTCACGTGACTCAGACTGGTACGGCAACTTCGCATAAAATAAAACGCGTTTCACGCTTTCGCTTATATTTTTTCCCAATTGACAATAATTTTTCACGCAAATCGCCCGCCCATTGTGTCCCTAAACTGATTTGCATTATTCATTGTAATATTATAAAATAAATACAACAGCTATTTCAACATAAACAGCTGTTAAATGCGATTAAGGGGGTGAGCGACGTCGTAATTTTTTTTAAATTTAAAAATAAATTTATTGTTATTATTAATCACATATTAATTAAGAAATTTTTAAAATAAACTTAAATGATTTATTTAAAATTCAACTGTCAAATTAGTTCAGCATTCTTGCAATAGATGACAGGCTAGTCTAACAGCCGATATATTATTAGCCTATATCTGGCCTATATTTATATATTTTTATGCTTTTATAAAATATACATAATATATAATAACATTTATTGTTAAAAGATGAATGAAAATCAACCAAATGCATTAAATATTATTAGCTACCATTCTGACATCTCTTGGCAATTTTTTGAACTACTTGATTTTTTGGGCATATTTTTTATGACACACAACGCCATCTTATCGGGAAAAACATGCGTAACACCTTCACTCCCGAGCCCCATTAAGATATATTTGTTTTAATAACAACACAATTATTGATAGAAATGTCTAGCAACCAAGTCAAGTCAAGTGTCAAGACGTTGAAAAAAAAGATCTTTTAATTTTGTTTCTCCAAACTAATCTTAACTTTCTTTCAAAGAAAAGAAGAAAAATAATATATCAAACAACAACAACAACAAAAACAACTTTATCTGAAGGTAAATAGAAAATGGATATCCAATGCTAGAGACAAAATTGTTTTTTTGTAATATTGTTTGCCAAAAATCAAGATCGGAGAAAATTTAGTTTCTGGGCGAAGTTACTAAATGCCAAGAACTAATTATCAACTATTATAGAGGGCACTAAAAGAACACATTGTTATAATTAGAGCCCGGATGTTGATGCACAATCAAACCTTAAAATATGCATGCGTTAATGCACTATAAAATGCATAAATATGCACAATGAAGGGGAAAAAACAGTAAAAATATGCTCTATTCACAAATTTAGTCCCATTTTATATTATATATGGGGCATTCCACGCCAACTCGACCACTTTTGAACCCGACCATTTTTGATTTGGCTGAAACTTTGTCATCTTTTTGTACCCTATTGAAAACGTGTCTGAGAATTTTTTCAGATTTTTCGACCCAGCCAAAAAAAAGTTATAGCATTTTCAAAAAACATCGATTTTTTTTTAAATAACCGTAAAACTGTCAAAAATTAACTTATCGGGACGTTTTTTTTTTTTTGAAATTTTTGTCTTTAAATGTACTTTTCAGAAAAAAATATGACAAAATTTTACAGATTCATCTTGAACGTTTTTTTTGACATTTTCGGAAAAAAACAAAAATTTCGGGATGAATGACACTTTTTTTTTAATTTTTTTTTTTATAAAAAACTTTGATTTTTTTACAAATGCTCTGAAAATTTCAGAGTGGGATTATTTCGGGTTCTATTTTTTTTTTATTTTTAAAAAAAAAATTTTTTTCTCCCTTATTTACTCATGATGGTGCTCTTAAATTCTTCCAGGATTGACTGATTGTGAGATTCTAGAAAATTGAAGAAAAATAATAATAATAATAGTTAGAGGTGATGAAAATCGAGAAAATTCCATTTATCCTGAAAAAATTAGAAATTAGTTGTGTATTCAACTACTGAAGTATTTGAAGCGTCAAGTAAAAGCTTAGAAACATGGGCGTAACTAGGGGGGTGCCAGGGGGCCTGGCCCTCCCCAGAAAGCTCCTTGCCCCAAGAAAAATTGAGAAAATATGGGGCTTTCCAGGCCCACCGGAAGATGGCTGGTCCCATGGCCCCCCTTTAATTTTTCTTGGGACAAGGAGCTTTCTGGGGGGGGGCAGGCCCCCTGGCACCCCCCTAGTTACGCCCATGTTTCTAAGCTTTTCTTGACGCTTCAAATACTTCAGTTAAAGCTAGTATTACTAAATTACATATAAGTGTAGAAAATAATAAAAAATGTATTCTATTCTGCCATTTAAGATAAAAGAAACGAATATCTTCTATATAGGCCCGTATATTTAATATTTGTGACGTCATCTTATTTGATACATTATTCATAAAAAAATGAAGAGATTTTATGAGATAGGAACTCTTAAAAAATGTTTTTATTGAAGAGAAAGAAAATAAATAGATAGAAAAGGACGAGTTGACTTATATCGATGATCCCCCCCCCCCTCCCCTTGGCCCCTTATTTATTTATATATCTATCTAGACAATATTGTCAAGTGGAGAATTGAGATATCAGGAGAATTCGATTCGATTTCACTCTCAAGAGTGTCTTTTTTTTTTCTTATTTCGTTTCTTTGAGATTTTCTCTCTTAAAGTGTTTATTTTTAACTTTTAGATCTGTCCGTGGTAATTTTCACTATAATCTTGAAAATGGGAACTACAGTATTATGATTACAAACAAATTTATCCTTCCAAAAAAATCTTAATGTTTCATGCCAAAAAAGAATCCTAATGACACAGGCTAACAAAATTTTTTTTTTGATATTAAGACCTATTCCTGGGTGTATGCGGCGCCCTGATTTCAAAAATTCCATCAGCTCTAGCTTTAGAGATATATAGAAAATAAAATTTTAATAGAAAATCCTCTCTAAAGCGGCTCTTATTTTGAATTTCCTAGATTTTTTTAGGGATTACTTCGATTACCGAAGGTAAGAGAAAGTTGTGTGCTGTGCGACCAGTCACACCCAGATTTTTTAAATTTGCCCTAAAGAATTTTTATCATCCTTGAATGCAAAAAACATATTCTGTTATTCTTTAACTTTGCAATTTTTCATTTAAGGGATGAAAAAAAAAAATTTGATTTTTCTAAATTTTAGCACTAAATCACCTTCGATTGGGCTGCAACTATATTTATATGTAGTCCAAATATCTGCATATTTTTCAGAGTTAACGGCTTAATAATCAGACCTAATAAGCTATTCAAATTGGAAGTTAATCTATTCGCATGGTAAAAATTTAAAAACCATAATTTTCTTAGCATCTCTTGAACCAAATCTTTCAGTAATTATTACGGCGATTGTCTCCAGTCCGATCATACATCATACAACTTTCTCTTACCCTTCGGCAAGAGAAAGTTGTGTTCTGTGCTGGGCCACACCAGATTTTTTGTGTCGAGATATATTTATTTTTTTTTTTACACTTTTTCTCATTCACACTCACACCACACACATTCATACAGTCTTTTCGCAACTCAGGCCATATAACTTTTTCGATATCCGTTATTAAAATTTATCTATTAGGGGTCCAGGCATTCTTTTTAACCATTTGGATCCAAAGATATTTTAGTTTCCGCCGATATATTATAATTTTTTTTTTTTTTCACAGAATTCAAGATGTAAAATTTATAAGAATGAGAAAATATTTATATTTTGTTACCATGGCAACCATTTCTCCTATCTTTCCTACGGAGTACAAGAGTAAAGTAATCTTCAGGAGATTTCAATTGTAAAATGAGAATATACATTTTAAAGAGAATCTAAAAAATAATTGATTTTTGAATTTTAATCAAAATCGTTGGAGCGAATTTTGAGAAAATCGAAAAAAACTGAAAAAGTACATCAGTAAAGTACTAGTACTCTTTGGTCGATTTTGATTCAAAAGCTTCGTGTCACGGTCCCATGGGGGTGCCTAACTTAAATATAAAATTTCAACCTCCTAGCTCACTTCCTTCGTTCTTGAGATATTTCAGACAAACACACACACATGCACAACACACACCCACACACAGACAGACCATGTCGCGAAAACGACTTTTTTGGATTCAGGGGACCTCAAAACGTGTAGATCCATCAAAATCTCGACATCGAATTTTTGACATGAATCCAATACTTTCTCTATATATATAGAGGTAAGAGAAAGTAAAAAAAATTAAAATAAATACCTTCTCTTAATAAAGAGATTAAGGAAGGATGTAATAAAATAAAAGAAAGATTTGTTTTAAGAGAGATAAATCAAGGTCCATTAGATCCTCCTCCCTAATTGTTCAACCGCCCAACGAATCCTTTGGAATGGAGATCCTCCATTTAATGCATGAATTTCATCATCGGCTTTTTTTCTTCTCTTTCCCTAATTTGGCTTATTTTGTTTTTGTCAGGAGGGTACAACGAAAGTCAAAAAAAAAATCGATAATTGAAGGGCTCAGTCGAATATAGTCATAAGGCACAATACGTACTTAGATTATTATAAGGAATTTTTTTTTTTAAATGAATTAAATTCATAAGAGATTATTGGGACTTCGAGCTATAATTGTTTTTAATGACTTATTGAAAAATTATCGTAAATAATTTTTTTGTTATCAAGCAAATACAAAAAAACAATCAGTCCCAATAATCTTTAATTTTTTTTTAAATTTAAAAATGAATTTATTGTTATTATTAATCACATATTAGTTAAGAAATTTTTAAAATAAGCTTAGATGATTTATTTAAAAATCACATGTCAAATTAGTTCAGCATTCTTGCAATAGATGGCAGACTAGTCTAACAGACGATATAGTATTAGCCTATATTTATATATTTTTATGCTTTTATAAAAGATACATAATATATAATAACATTTATAAAGTATTTAATGTTAAAAGATCAATGAAAATCAACCAAATGCATTAAATATTATTAGCTACCATTCTGACATCTCTAGGCAAATTTTTGAATTACTTGATCTTTTGGGCATACTTTTTATGACACACTGCGCCATCTTATCGGGAAAAACATGCGTAACACCTTCACTCCTATTCCGCCTTTAAGAGGGATATTTAATGAAATAGAATGGCATGAATATCACAAAAATCACAAAATGGTGGCTTATGACTATCTTCCACTAAGCTCTTCAATTACGTGGCCAAAGGTGGGCTGAGTAGCTAGTTTTTTTTTTATAAAATAACCTCACATATATAAAAAGAAAAAAAAATAAGCACGGCAATAATTCAAAGTAAAGGCGAACAAATTCTAAATGGAGGTGAAATGAATCACCCGCATTACTATCAAAAAAAAGTAAAAGAGCCCTCTTCAAGAAAAAAAAAGCAGGAAACGAGTCAAGTCTCCAAACAACGACAACAACAACATCAACAACATTAGAGGAGGAGAAAAAAAATCTCGGTTCAAGAAGCATCACATTTCAATGGAGATAGAGAGAGAGATCGCCATCTTTATTTATTTTATTTAATATTTCCCTCCGGGATCCCCATTTTTTTTTTTTTTTTTTCTCCAACAAAAATATTTCCTTTTTTGTATATATATTTTTTTTCTCCCTTTCGGCTACTGAGGCCATTTAGGGGTTTTACTGCTTTATGTAGGTTGAAATTATATATTTGAGTGACACGAGGCTTTTGACCAAAATGTACTAGTACTCTCTAAAAACGAATTAGTAAAAAACTACTAATTCATAGTGAATAGTCACTTTTTTAAGATGTGCAAAGTAGACCACCCGTAAATAGTGGATATCCACTTTTTCAATTAGTAAAAATTATTACTTTTTTGAATTTCTCTACCTATGTATATATGTAATATATATAGAGAGAGAAAGTATTGGATTCATGTCAAAAATTCGATGTCGAGTTTTGATGGATCTTCACGTTTTGAGGTCCCCTGAATCCAAAAAGTGGTTTTCGCGACATGGTCTGTCTGTGTGTGGGTGGGTGGGTGTGTGGGTGTGTGGATGTGTGTGTGTGTGTGGGTGTCTGTGTTCAATTTTAAGCATGAAGGAATTGAGCTACGAGGTTGAAATTTTATATTTAAGTTAAACACCTCCCGGGACCAAAAATAAGCTTTTAATCAAAATCGGCCAAAGAGTACTAGTACTTTACTGATGTACTTTTTCAGTTTTTTTCGATTTTCTCAAAATTTGCTCCAACGATTTTTTTTAAAATTCAAAAATCAATTATTTTATAGATTCTCTTTAAAATGTATAGTCTCATTTTGCGATTGAAATCTTCTGAAGACCACTTTACTCTTGTATTTCATAGGGAAAGATAGGAGAAATGGTTGCCATGGTAACAAAATATAAATATTTTCCCATACTTATAAATTTTACATCTGAATTCATATGTTCCGTACTGTCATGTCGGAACTAAATATATGTCGACACAAAAAATCTGGTGTGACAAGCACAGAACACAACTTTCGATTACCGAAGGTAAGAGAAAGTTGTGTGCTGTGCGCCAGTCACACCAGATTTTTTTTAGTGAATTTTTCACTAATTGAATAAGTGAATTTTTAAAAAAATAATGACCAAAAAAAAAAGAAACGTTTAAGATACGTATAAGAAATAAGGTGTGATGACACCGGGACCTAACTTGTGTTTACTGACTCGTGTTCTAGCCAAACCCACTAAAACTTGACTTACTATTACTTCCTGTTATTTGGTATATAAGTATGTCGCTGGTGTTAACAATGTTTTTTACTTGAATGATACTATATTCCTTCCCAGTAATTTATTTCTAAATAAACTTAATAAAACTAATTATCGTTATATCAAGAAATATATTTACTAAATTTTAAGTAAAAATATTTCTTAATTGACTATTTAAAAAATAATATTTTATTAATTTAAAAATTTGGAATCTATTTGTTTTGACTTAACATATATTTCCTGCAATTTTTAACAAAAAATACAAGTTATCTCAATATTATTATTTATTTGTATTATTATTTTACTTAAATAAAGCCTTATATTGCCAAAAATGTCTTTATTAAGGAACCGATCAAACAGCTGGTCGGCCATGTTGGCTTCTCAGCAGCGGGAATTGAATGAACTACCTTTTGAATTAGTAAAAAAGAACTAATCTAAAAGTAACCAATAAATTTACTAAATATATTAGTAGATTCTACTCAAAATGACTAAATTTGGTGTAATTTTCTTACCTACTATTTGAATAAGTAAAAATTCTACTAATTCGTTTTAAGAGAGTACTTTATTGATGTACTTTTTTCAGTATTTTTTTTTTCTTTTAATTTTCTCAAACTTCGCTCCAACGATTTTGATTTTTTTTTTTTGTATTAATCCTTTCGGTCAAAGACCAACGGTTTACAAAAAACTTTTATAAAAAGAAACTTTAACAACCTAACAATATATAAAATTAAAAAATTACATAAATAAATAAAATAACATGAAATAAAACAAAAAAAAAATGAATAAAACAAAATGAAGTTGTGTTTATATGTGGGGTTTCACTGGGTTATGTGAGTAAAAACAAAGAATGTATATTATACTCGATATATTTCGGGATACGTCTTTTGTAACTCCCGAAGATGGGATAAAATCCCGAAATATATCGAGTATAATATACATTCTTTGTTTTTACTCACATAACCCAGTGAAACTCCACATATAAACACAACTTCAGTTCAAAATAATACACATTTCTCAAGAGGATAATTCTAATAACTTCTTTTTAATTGTAAGAAAAGAGAAAAAAAAAACAAGTTCAATAATTATATTACATATAAAAGGTTAGTTTGCTTTTAGATAGAGAGAAATCAAAATTATTTAAAGGCCAGTTTAATTCAATTAATTTAATTAAATATGGATGGACTACGGTATTTTTCGATAATTAAAAGAGAATGTTACTAGTATATCTCTAGAATAAGCTGGAGTGTATGTTTAATCATATTATAAATCATATGTGCCCTTGATTTATTTTCATTTAATGGATAAACGTGTTTTGATCTCTGAACTGGTTTAAATAGACATAGATAAATTTTTTAATAAAAATATTTTTAATTAAATATTATTATCGTTCTTTAATTATTTGATTATAAAAAAAATAACTTTTTGTTTATCTCTTTAAAAAAAATTTATTTGAAAATATTTCCAAATATTAAGAAGGGGAGAGAAGAAAAGCCGCGGTCTTAGCATCCCTAATTTCCTTGCATGTAAAAACAGTTGCCTAACTCACAGGCGAACTTCGAAAAAATGGATCATGTAGGTTAAGGGGGTCCTTTGAATTATGAAAAACTGCATGAAATTTCAATAAAAACAAGGATTTTTTCCTTGCTTCTTAAAATACTTAAAATAAAAAATTTAAATTGAATTTTGTAGATTGATTGACAAGTTGATCGAATCCCAGATCCATATCTCCGATCTCTCAAAGGAAAAAGAAAGAAATTTATGATATAACAATTTTTAATATTTATTAAAAAAGTGAAAAAATGTCACATAACAAATTTAATCGTTCTAACTACTATAGTTGCGTTTTAAAGTTATCGCATTCACATGAAGGAGGAAATTACAAAAAATACTTTTTTTGAAGTCAAGAATATTGAATTTTTGGGTAATTAAAATACTTTCTCTATAGTAGAGGTTTCCAAACTTCAAGTTACCACGCCTACCTTAAAAATCTGGTGTGACTGGCGCAGAGCACACAACTTTCTCTTACTTCGGTAATCAAAAGTTGTGTACTGTGCTTGTCACACCAGATTTTTGTGTCGACATGTATTTAGTTTCCGACAGTAGGGTACATAGGTACCATGGGGAACATAAACATTTGCACCCTAACAGGTTTGCAAGACGCCTACTAGTTAGGCAGCCCAATCGACTCACCACTACATATGCAGTGTCTGTGTGAATTTACCTGAGCTAGGGTTCTGAGGGTCTTTTATGATAGACCATAAACCAACCCTTTTGAACAATCTATATAGCGATATAGCGTAGCCTTTTCATATCAAATGAATTTGATCTCAAATTAATAGAATTTCAACATTTTAATTAATCTTATCTTCTTATTTGGAAAAAATTAACTTATTTCACAATTTGAACGAAACTTGTGTCCCAATTTTTAGTAAAATTTTTCCGATATCTATAGACCTTTATACCAGGTAATAATATCTCGGGGCGTTAAAATATTCTTATTTATATTCTTAAAAAAAAAAAAAAAACTGTTATTTCGGATTTTTGTAACGAGAGGTCTTACAACATAAAATGTGGCATGTTCAGACAATAGATAAAATTTAAATAAAATAAGAGAAAGTAAAAAATTTGCGAATTCTTCTTTCTATCTCGCAATGCAAGAAGCCAGATCGATGAAATTTAATAAATAATTCTTGCCCTAAAATTGGAGATCTGTTTCAAATTTTGTAGTAAATACTTCAACCGGAAGTAGGCCTACTTTACCTAAGATTATAGAAGTATTTTAAAAATGTAATATTTTTAGTAAAGAAAGTGAGAAAGAAATGCACTTCTCTTTTGAGTAGCAAAGAGGCAAAAATATATTTCAATTCTTTGCTATCGATTCTGGCCTATTAATTTGTTGCCCGGCTATTTAAATGTATGGTATATGTTTATAAAACTTTCAAACCCCTCTTACCAAGAATGGAATTTGGCCACTTTCAAAATTAATAACCAGATTAAAATATTTTTAAAAGGTAATTTTTATAATCTTAGGTAAAGTACTAACTACTTCCGGTTGAAGTATTGTAATTACTCCAAAATTTGAAACAGATATACAATTTTAGGGTAAGAATTATTTACTAAATTTCACCGATCTGGCTACTTGTATTGCGAGATAGAGAGAGGAATTCGCAAATTTTTATTTAAAATGTATCTATTTTCCAAAGGGATGGTTTATGGTCTATCATAAAAGACCCTCAGAACCCTAGCTCAGGTAAATTCACACAGACACTGCATATGTAGTGGTGAGTCGATTGGGCTGCCTAACTAGTAGGCGTCTTGAAAAACCTGTTAGGGTGCAAATGTTTATGTTCCCCATGGTACATTCGATTTACAAGATGTAAAATTTATAAGTATGGGAAAATATTTATATTTTGTTACCATGGCAACCATTTCTCCTATCTTTTCTGTGGAGTACAAGAGTAAAGTGGTCTTCAGAACATTTCAATGACAAAATGAGAATATACATTTTATAGCGAATCTAAAAAATAATTGATTTTTGAATTAAAAAAAAATCGTTGGAGCAAATTTTGAGAAAATCGAAAAAAACTGAAAAAGTGCATCAGTAAAGTACTAGTACTCTTTGGCCGATTTTGTTCAAAAGCTTCGTGTCACGTCCCATGGAGGTGCCTAACTTAAATATAAAATTTCAACCTCCTAGCTCTTTTCGTTCTTGAGATATTTTGTTCACAGACACACACACAGACAGACAGACAGACAGACCATGTCGCGAAAACCACTTTTTTGGATTCAGGGGACCTCAAAACGTGAAGATCCATCAAAATCTCGACATCGAATTTTTGACATGAATCCAATACTTTCTTTATCTATATATATTAACTAGGGTCCGACCGAAACAAGATTTTCAGCCGAAACCGAAACCGAATATTCGGCCTCAACCTTAGTTTCGGCCGAAACCGTAACCGAAACCGAAACTTGTATTTCCTATAAAATTTTTTTTTTCATTTTACCTTTTTTTTTTTTTTTTTTTTTTTTTTTTTTTTGAATTTTTTTTTTCCCTTCCGTGAAAATCATTTTACCTTTTTTTTAGGGAGACTATAATTTTTTTCTCCCTCAAGTGCAAATTATTTGACCTTTTTTATTTTTTTTTTTGCATGCGAGTCTCATCCCATTTTTTCAGACTCTGGTTTCGGCCGGCCGAAACCGAAACTACGGCCGAAACCATGATTTTTGGCCGAAACTGGCCGAAACCGTAACCGAAACCGAATATTCGGTCGGTTCCTAATATTAACATTTATATAGAGGTAAGAGAAAGTAAAAAATATTTAATCGTATGACGTCTTCCCCCCTCCCTCCTCCATTTTATAAATAATACAAAAACAAAAAATTTTAATACTGAAAAATAAATAAATAAATAAATTTATTTTTTCTTATTTATCAAACTAGCAATCCACGCCTACCTCCTATACCAAAAGTCGCGGGTTCGGACCCAGGCAGTCCGATGATTTTATTTAAGCCATTTGGATACCAGATGGCTTAAATAGAAATGCCTGACCCCACAATAGATATATTCTCTACAACGGTTATCGTCAAAGTCTTATATGGCCTAAGTTGCCGAAAAGCTTTGAATTGTGCCCCCCAAATTCTCTACAACGGTTATCGTCAAAGTCTTATATGGCCTAAGTTGCCGAAAGACTGTATGAATGTGTGTGAATGTGAGTGTGAACGAGAAAAAAGTGTGAATGTTTAAAAAAAAAAAAAAAAAAAAAACTAGCAATCATTTGAAAAATTGCTCGCTTTGAATATTATTCGCGCCTCCCCTTAAACTAGTCGGCGGCTTCCAGTTTGGAAAATCCTGCTTTATAGGGTTACTTATATTAATTTATTATAGGGTAAACTTATATTATTTATAGTAAGAGAAAGTAAATATCTGAAAATAATAAAAATAATAAAAGGGAGAAATATTTTCGAATGTAAAATTAAGCTAACATGGAGTTTTTTTAAACTGACACTTTAGAATCCAATGTAGCGGAGAAACATAAAAAAAAAAAAAAATAAAGGTAAAATAAAATAATATTTTAAGATTTTCCCTATTCTTATTTTTAAATGCCAGGGACGCACGGAAGTTTTAACATCTTTTCCTCTTTGGTGAACCATAAAATAGCTAACACTTAACAAATGACTAAGATAGTGTTGACACTTCCGTCTAAAAATGAATATACATTGTCAGATATCCGTGAACTTAAAATAGATAATAATAATGTTGAGCGATTAGTCGTCAAAGTTGAACTTGTAATGATGTATAAATACATCCATTCAGAATTCGAGACTGCCACATAAATTCCGGGCTTTTTGACAATTCTATCATTAATAATTAAAACAGCAATTCAACATCTTCATTTTAAAGATTTATTATTAACGAGCAAAAGAGGAATAATATGAATACCTCAACTAGTTTGAGATTTACATAGATTTAATTGATTTAAGCACTAGTTTGAAAGCGTTCAGAAAATGAATGAAATGAAATGAATTCTCTTACTATATAATAATATATTATGGATGGAATCAAAGCATGGAAACGGAAATCTAGTCTCTCTAAATTAAACGGATTAAAGGAAAGAATTAATTTGTTTTACCTTTTGTTTAATTGCTTTATTAAAGAGAAACATGTATAACGTGAATAATAGAAGTAAGCTTTGATTTTTTATAGTAATTGTATATAAAAAAATACTTTTCTTTTAGGATTATATTTTTTTTTATTATATAATGTGAATCGAACAGAAAGCTTAGATTTCATTTCTTGTTTAATACAAATAAAAGAGAATGCATAGATGAAGATTTAAAAATTACGCTTGATATCTCCTGAAAGGTCATAGGGTAGGGACAGTGTCATTATTGAAAACCTTAAAAGCTTATAGGCCGATTAAAATTTAATTAAATATCAATCGATATAAATAAAAAGGCTATAGAAAATGTGATTAGAGAGGAAGTAGCCGTTTCTATTCCTATATCCCAATCAAAGAGACGTTTCTGCTTTAATTTAATTTACTAACAAGTCTATCACCAGGCTAGAAAGGAGATTAAACAATATAACAACAACTTTACATATGTGAAAGATACATTAGATCAGTGGTTTTCAAACTTTATGTTACCACGCCTCCCGTAAAAATAATTAATCTTACGACGCCACCCCCCCCCCCCCCAATTTTAATATATTTTTTTATTTATTCATATTTATATTAAAACTAGCAATAATTTGGAAAATTGGTTCTGGGGGCCAATATTCGCGCCTCTCAGACTAGACCGCGCCTCCCTAGGGAGCCGCGCCTCACAGTTTGGAAAACGCTGGTGTAAGGGTATTTTATGGCTGGTGGAATTTGAATTAGGAATGAAAGTTAGAAGAAAACGCAACCAGAATGTTTTATTTAAAAATATATTTCAACAGCTTACGTTTCGGCCGTGGTCAAAGCCA
This sequence comes from Euborellia annulipes, assembly GCA_023213315.1. Taxonomy (NCBI): domain Eukaryota; kingdom Metazoa; phylum Arthropoda; class Insecta; order Dermaptera; family Anisolabididae; genus Euborellia; species Euborellia annulipes. Next base: position 21,946 of record JAKCPI010002199.1, on the reverse strand, counting down.
TCCTCGGATGACCACTAACAGCTCCGAGGATGGCTTTGACCAAAGCCGAAACGTCAGCTGTTAAAATATATTTTTAAAGAAAACATTCTGGTTGCGTTTTCTTCTAACTTTCATTCCTGAAGAAAAATATTTTTCTCAAATCTTATTTTCACCCCCTAGGGGGGTGTTTAATTTTAATATAAAATTTCAACCTCCTAGTTCAATTCCTTCATGCTTTAAATTGAACCCAAACAGACACACAGACGCCATGTCGCAAAAACCATTTTTTTGAATTCAGGGGACCTCAAAACGTGTATATCCATCAAAATCTCGACATCGAATTTTTGACATGAATCCAATACTTTCTCTCTATATATATGTATATTAACTTATACATATGGGTAAGAGAAAGTAAAAATTCAAATCCGAATTGAGATTAGTTCTATATACAAAAAGATGCGGTAACTCACCCCAGGAAAATTCTAAGTGGACTAATCATATCTTACTTTTCTACCTAATGAAAAAAATCCCTACAAAATTCTGCAAGGGATTCGATGGGTTCCTAAGTTACCCAGTGTTATTATTATCTGTATATGAGAGTTTCGAAATCTTCAAAAATTAATTCCGCCCCAGTAATAAGAAATTTTAGAATAACATTAAAATGTTTCTATCCTACTATAATATTTGCTAAATATTGAATATAATTTAATTTTTTTTTTAACTCAAAAGGAATGCACTTATTTTTTAGTAAAAGTATTAAAAAACATTAATATCTTTGTGCATTATAGGGGATGGGGCATTAACCCCCCTGGTTAATGGCTTCATAGCCCCCCCCCCCCTTTTAAGGAAATGCGAGCCTTCACCGCGAAATTACTCTAAAAATAATTTGAATACATTTATAAATAATTATTTTAATTTTAATTTGAAATTATTTTATTTTAATTTTCAATCCTTAATCCACCCCTGTGTAAAAGTATAATAAGGAAATTTGATTTACAAAAATATAGGCCACATAGAAAGAGAAAGAATGTGTGTGTGAGTGTTGAGTGTGAATGAGAAAAAAGTGAGTATTTAAAAAAAAAAATAAAAAACTAATTTTGTTTTCAATGACACCTACACTCCCCCTCCCCCTTTCAACATCTTATAATCTCCCTCTACCCTTAGTGAAATACAAAATATTTAATTTCATATTCAAAAGAATCGTTTTTCGCAGTCAAATTATTTGTTTCTATCATTTTTTTTTTTTCATCGATAAAATGTATAATAATTACCTTTAATAAGACTCTCAAGAGGGTGTGTTGGCTGACGGTGAGGTCAGGGTGGGTTACACTATATCAATTATTCACTTTGATTCACTTTAAACACAAAAAAGATAGCAGCGCCTGCCAGCAGGCCACGCTCTCGACTGAACGAGATAAACTTGTCTCTTCTCTCTTATTATAGGAATAAATAGATGAAAATAACAATTCCCTTTTTATTAAAAGTAAAAAAATACCTTTTGCTCTAATCTAACTATATTTAGAGCTGTAAAAGAATGTCAACAAGTGATTTGGAATATTCCAAGGCCTTTCTTAAATAATCAACCCTTCATCTCATCCCTTAATATTATAAAATAATAATCAACGCTATTTTTTGAATGTTTTCTATTTATTTGGCTTCGATTTAGCTAAAAAAAAATTTTAAAAAACATTTTTTTCAATTTTTCAACCCCTAATCCAATTTTTTTTTTTTTTAACAACTCTCACATTAACACACACATTCACACAGTCTTTTCGGCAACTTAGGCCTTATAAGACTTTTTACGATAACCGTTATTAATAATATATATATTATTAATATTGTTTTGTTTATATTATTTTGATATATCGTCGTCTGAAACACGTAGTGGCGTATCTCAATTTCTATCATTTTTCAGGAGAGCTGTTCGTGTTGTTATATTAAGTGTATAGATACGCAAAACCAAAAAACCTAAATAATACGAAAAAACATGGAAATACAGATTCGTCACTTTGTAATAATGTAAAGAACGCCAGGACACAGCCATACCCGTGTATCTCAATTTTTAATTTTTTTGAGATACGTCACTACGTGATGCAAGCGACGATATGTATATTTTGTAAAAATTTTAGCCCAATGGCAGTTGGCTAGACGGGCAGATTAAAAAAAAAAAAAAAAGAATATTTATATGTTGGGGTCCAGGCATTCTTATTTAAGCCATTTGAAATCCAATCTTAATAAATAAAATAATTAACAATGTTATCGCCTTCGGCGAGCTTGAAACTTCCCTAGATCCGCCTTTGGGTTTTACACATAGGATAATTTTCTAGAATGAGTCTTTCTTTAGGCCAGTGGTTTCCAAACTTTGTTACAACGCCTCCCTTAAAAATATTTAATCGTATGACGCCCCCTACCCCACACATTTAATAAAATAATACAAAAACAAAAATTTTTAATACTAAAAAATATAAATTTATATAAAAATATTTTTTTTATTTATTCATATTTTTTAATTAAGGAAAACCTCCGTCCCAGAATCTTCTAAATTTAATTATTTTATTTATAAAACTAGCAATCATTTGGAAAATTGATCTTGGTGGCCAATATTCGCGCCTCCCCTTAGACTAGTCCGCGCCTCCCTAGGGAGGCGCGCCTCACAGTTTGGAAAACTCTGCATTAGATAGAGCGCAATGCTTTCTAATGGAAAAATTTTGGATTTAACAAAAATTCTTTGAGCCTCCCCAAATGGGACCCGAGTATTTTTCCAGGACTTTCCTCTATAAGAGCGAAACACTTAATTTTGAAATCTCAACGAGAAATTGGTCAAAAAGAGCATGAAATTCGGAATTATTAACTGTTATATCTAATGCTAATGACTTTTCAAAGACTGTAAGAAATATCATTTTTGAAGATTTGTAAAATACAGTAGACTCTCGATAATTTGAAATCCAATGGACCGAATTATCGAGTTTTTTTAATTATCAAGAAGTTTAAATTAACAAGAGGAAAGAAAAAAATTCAAATTATTAAGAGTTTTTATATTTTTGAAAATATGAATGAGCTTACATTTATGTATAGCCTTAGGTAAAAAAGTAAAAATTATAAGGGCAAAAAAGAACAAAAAAATTACATATTAACATTGGAATCGATAGTTTTGGTGATGTCTTTTGTCGAACCACTTTGCAGCGCAATATTTTTTTTTTTTTTGACACAGTAATTGAGATGTGCTTCTGCCCTGCACTCATCTTGATAACTAAAGAGAATTGGGAAGTTAAGCTAGGCTTGAAAGGAGATAAACATTACGAGGCAAATAAGGAGTAAATATTATATATTATATTGGAATTAGACTACCCAAGTGGCCGATATAAATATATAAATAAATCTGGATGCTACTGTAATATTAAAATAATTTAGAGTCTATAGCCTCAGATGTCTTACGACGAAGACACTTAATAAAGAAAAAAAAAGACGAATTAGCTATATGGATTCATATAGCTAGGAGAACGAACGTTAACGAACACAAAGAGCCCTTGGATTATTAGAAGGTCGAATCAATAATTTAAAAAACGAAGACCTTGAATAAATTTAATCGAAATTTTTTTTTGAAGTTTGGATGTGCTAACCCGTCGAAACAACCCTTATCCACCAAATCTAATTTCTAAATAAAAATCAAATAATTTAAATTTTCTATGAAATTTTAATTTTTTAATTATATCCCTTTAATTTATCCATATCAAAATATTTCTACAATCTATAAACCACATATAATTACTATTACCAATTCTTTATTTTATAAATATATAAATAATTAATTTAAAAATTTTAATAAAATTTAATTTTCTCAAATATTCAAAATTTAAATCCCCTATAAACTTAATCTCATATTTTCTCATAAAATATCTATTCCTCAATTTATTTCTACACTATATATTAATAAAAAAAATATACAATCACATTTTTTTTCTCACATAATTAAAAAAACATTTTAAAAATTTAAATATAAAAAAAATATAATAATAAAAAAAAAAAAAAAAAAACAAAAAAAAAAATCAAAAAAAATCCAAAACAAACAAAAACTAATTCAGGTTTTTTTTTTTTATATTCAAATTTTTTGAAATAAATGAATTTTTCTTGGAAAAAAAGTTTACGTTTGTTTTTCAAATTTTCAATTTTTGTTTCATTTCCTCCATTAGTTCGAGGGTTGTGAATGATCTGAGCTCATCTCGCTTCCATTGAAAATGTTTACATAACTCTTTACATAACTTTGTATTTGATTTCGTGATTTTTCATAGATGCCATTTCACGACCGAAGAGAGAAAGAAAAAAAAAGTAAAAGAAGAAAAGAAATTCTCTCACCTAATGAATAATAAATTTTTTCTTGGAAAAGAAATGAAAAAAGAAAAAAAAAACTAAAGTGTTCAAGTATAATTTCGACGAGGAATTTATACTAATTTGAAGGAAAAAAGAATAACAGGCGAAAAGCAGTGGAGCTAGCTGGAACTGGCTCTCCATTTGAACTGATTGGGTCTCAAGGCTCTCGGCTCCAGGCTCCTGACCTTTGGGGCGGAGCCAAGTGCCACTTTGCATCCTCCGAGATAGAGCACAATCAATTTATGATCCAATACATAAGAAAGAACAATATTACTAATAGAATAAATTATCGAATGATATCATAACTACTTAGTAGTAAATTTTGCTTTGGGCGTTAAATATTACTAAAAGCAGAGCAGCAGAGGTCTCAGGGCGCCTTTAAGAGGTCCTCTTTGTTTGCTAATGTCAAAGTGTAAAATGACTTGGCATCTCTGAGTAAGCACAAATTGCATACTCACACATTTATAATGTTCCAGAATTGTTAATCTAGAAATTGAAATATTTGAAATTAATAATTCTGTGACAGGGCTAAATAGATGGTAGATACTATCTTATTTTTATAATTTTGAAGGGTTCTCAGTATTAATTATAGCACGTGACATGACGCTTTTGAACAAAATCGACCAAAGAGTACTAGTACTTTACTAATTCACTTTTTCAGTTTTGTTATTTTTCGATTTTCTCAAATTCGCTCCAACAATTTTGATTAAAATTCAAAAATAAATTATTCTTTAGATACTCTTTAAAAAGTATATTTTCATTTTGCCATTGAAATTACTCTCGTACTTCATAGGAAAGATAGGAGGAGAAATGGTTAGTAGGGTAACAAAATATAAATATTTTCCTATGTCTATAAATTTTAATCTTGAAATTCGAATGTAACTTACTGTCGGAAACTAAATATATGTCTACACAAAAAATCTGGTGTGACAAGCACAGAACACAACTTTCGTTTACAGAAAGTAAGAGAAAGTTGTGTGCTGTGCGACCAGTCACACCAGATTTTTTGTATATTTTGCAGCTAGGCATATATCTATGCATTTGTGTCGGTTAAAACAGGGAGTTTACCAAAGGACTTTCTGATTTTAAAATTGAATAAGTCAAAAAATATGAAGAACAATAAAAGAATGAAACAAAATTACCGTCTATATTAATTTTGAAAGGTAAAACAGAATTTCGAAATTTGTACCTATAAAGAGTGATCAACATTTGAAATTTGATAACAACGGAAGTGATTGGATGCCATGGAACAACGCATATTAGTAATATTTTAAAGGTATATGCGAGCGAAACTTAACATAGTAGGTATATGTTCTTAGTAAATATTTCAACACACATTCATGAAATATTTCACAGCGCCACTTACAATAGTTATTATAATGTTCTCTCGAGTAAATGATGTGAGTTTCTTTGGCTTTGAAACAATCTTGTGTGAACGTAGTTTCCCTCTGATAAGAAGAGATAAGTGCCAAAAAAATTCGAAATATAGGTTTAAACATGTCTTAGGTATTTAATTGTAGAAATGGATTAGTTTACTAAATTACTAAAAGTTGTTTTTATTTTTTTCTGAAGAGTAGCCAAGCAAATCTATATATAAAACATGTTATTCTATTCTAATTTGAATAATATAATTACGAAATAATTTCAGTTTAGCGTATATATATATATATATATATATTTTTTTTTTAAATATCTCTTATCTAAATTAAGTTGCTAGTTACATATCAAATTAATTAACAACAGGGTTATCTAAAACCAATTCGATGTACGCCATTCTATAACAAAAGTGTTGGTATGAATGGATCAGAGAGAGGGATGGGGAAAGAGTGAAGTGTGTTTTGCAGAAAGGTGTGGGTGATAGGTATCAAGTGTCAGGGAGTGTGAGTGTACTTGGCAGTTGAAGAAGAAGATGGCTCTTAGGCCTTTTATATTTCTAAAATCCATTCCTCTTTCTACTATAATGTCCTTATGAGTGAAAATCATTTTAATATCACAAAGGAAAATCGTATACTAGGCAAGAAAAATATCATAATAAAAAGTTCACTTTTTGCAAGATGTTTGGATAGTTTGATTCAAATACGGGCTAATGAAATAAGACTTATATACTCTTTTAATTTAATAAAGAAACTGAAGCTTCAAAGCTCAGCATATTCTCAAATAGCCAAGATAAAGTACCAATATGTAATAGACATCAAGAGCTGAGTGAATAACTTCATAAGGAAGAAAATTTTCGACCACAATCAACATAAACATGAGAGCCAACAAAAGATCAATTCGATGCAACTCTACGGTCCAATGAATAATCAGACCTATCCAAAAGAGGTGAAGACAAATTTAACCTCGAAGAGGGCGTGAATTCAAATGAGGATTTCAATGACCTCTAATAATGCAAATTAAGGAGAAATAATTAAAATTTTTTTTAATGGAGCTCAGTGCATGCGATTTCGCAATTTAGTCTTGAGTTTATACGACCCTAATATAGTATTGATTTTAAAAAAAATCTAAGTAACTTATTAACTTTTATTATATAGATTACTATTGGAAAAGTTTTATTTTTTTTTAATGGTATGCAAATTTTTGTCGTCAATTTATTCTAAGTAGTGAATGTAAACAAAGACCAGGGCCTTTTTATATGAACACACACACTAGAAATATATATCATAGTGACCGTGAACTGCAAAATTTTGGACGCATTCCAGAGGAAAAAGGAAATAAATAAAATGACAAGAAAGACCCCAATTTCATTTTAGGTTATTTATATTTTTTTGGACTCTTTTTCTATATTTTTCCTTCTAATAAATATTATACATACTAGTTGGAATATTGAGACTATGATTCTAATTTTTTTTTTTTTTTAATCTATGAAATAAATAAATATATGATTGATATTAGTATATTTATTTATCTTTTAGTATATATTCTTTTGTAAATTTAAAAATAAATCAATTCTGTAATTTAAAAATTATTTTTATAAATCCCATGTCAGTATCAATCAATTCTATGCCCCGGCTTGGTTTAGTTGGTAGCGTGCCTACCTTCTATACCGAACATCGCGGGTTCGGACCCAGGCAGTCCGATGATTTTATTTAAGCCATTTGGATACCAAATGGCTTAAATAGAAATGCCTGGATCCTCAATAGATATTTTCATAAAATAACGGTTATCGTCAGAGTCTTATATGGCCTAAGATGCCGAAAAGACAGTGTTAATGTGTGTGTGAGTGTGAATGAAGAAAAAAGTGTGGGTGTTTAAAAAAAAAAATCAATTCTATCAATTTAGAAAAATTGGGTTTATTAAAGTTTTGCTGATGTTTTGAATGCCAATATCGAATATTTTATTTTCATTTTGTCGCTGATTAACCATTTTGGTAAAAAAAAAAAAATATTTTACTAAAGTTAATAATCTATCCATTTGGTATCCAAATGGCTTAAATAAAATCATAAGACTACCTGGGGCCCGAACCCGCGACTCTTGGTATACAAGCCATTACTTTATTCCTTTTGACTCCTCCACCTATTGTTAATACTGGTTAGTTAATTAATCCTTTATCTCTTTACACTCGGGCACTTTCTAATCTGAATGATGTCCTATTTGAGGGGCGTCATTCAAGATGTGTCTAGCTATTTTCACAATCCCCTGATCATCTTTCAATGAGATATATTTCACTACACGTTGTTTTTGAATGGCATCCACAACTAAGGAGTAGAGATATTCGGGAACTCAGTTGATGAATAACAGAATTCACAAACTAGGAGTGAAAATTCGGAGAAAAAACAGAATAATGTAATACTTTTTTAGATTCCACGAAATATATTTTATTTAAAATAAAAAAATGCTGGTACAAAAGGCAGTAGGCGTGTCCATTTTCTTACTTATTTTCAAAAATATGAAAGTCGCCTAAAAGTTGTAAAACGAATAAATACCCTTACATGGTAAGACAGATTAAGAAGGATTCCTATTAATTCACAAATTTAAAACGTTCAGGGAATGCCAAAGTTGGAGCCCACATACAAGCGATATTTCCTTTATTTTTAAAAAGGGATATTGGAATTTTCTTAGTGTGAACCACGAATAGGATAATAACCAACCAATAAGTTATATATGCTTTCAAATTGAAATATATTATAATTTCAAATAAAATATTTCATTTTGTTTATTAATTTAAGAATCATTTTTCTTTTCGAAATTCACTTTTTTGTTGCGTTAATTGAAAATTAATGTACTGCTTATGAAACATCCTATGCTATTTGATTTCCAAGAGGTATCGAAAATATTCTTTGTTTTTCTTTTTTCTTTATCAGAGGCATACATATATTTGAATACGAAATACTCTTTAGCTAGGGAGAGAGGGTAATCCCGGATGTGTGATATCTAATATCTAAGGGGTGAATGAAGATGGGGTTGTCGTGATGACAGCTGAATGCTAATGGCCCTAGGATTGACGGAAAAGCCACAATTCGATTGACGGATATCAGACCAGAGAGAGAGAGAGTATAATATGCTTGCTGGAGAGACTTACATAGTCTTCCGAAGCTGTGGCTCAGCCTCTTCTTGAGCTTCTGGACCCGGCTGAGAGCTCCTCCTTTTTTCTCCCGCATCGTCACCCCTGCAACCACAACAAAAAACAAATGAGAAAAAGAAAGTAAATAAATATTTATTGATTAGCTAATTTCAAGATTATCCTTAATACAATTAAGTTCCTGCCAAAAAGATGTGGATATATTAAAAATACACCCAAGATTATACTTAAAAGATAAGTTTCCGAAAAGAAAATTTATATTAGGTTTTTACACACTATTGCCGGAACATTCTTACTTTCTCTCAACTATATAATATATAATGAGAAAGTATTTCGATTAAGTCAAAATCCGATGTACAGACTGATGGAAAGAGACGTTTTGAGGTAAAAAAAAAAAAAAAAAAATTGGTTTATGAGGCTGTCTGTGTGCGATTTTAAGCATGAAGGAAATAAGGCTACAAGGTTGGAATTTTATATTTATCTTACGTGATCTCCCGGACAGTTAAAATAGGAATTTTTCCGGCACATTGAGTTATCTTAATTTCTAAGATTTTCATATCAAATTTTACAAAATTTAATTAAAAAAAAAAATATGAATGTGGGTTTTTGCATAACAACTTTAAGCAATTTTGAATAAAGATACAATATTAGCTAAGAAGCTATATTTATTTATATCAATTGGGAAAATGTTATTATCTACTAAAATCAATTTTCCCCTATACTGTATAGGTTCTTATTTTTATTTGAAAATGACTATCCTTAGAAGTTTCGTTGAAAAGAATTTGTTTGCCATCTTTTACTTTCACATATACTAGGGTGAATAAATTTAAGTTCAATTGGAATCTTTTTATTAAACTAAAAGAGCAAACAGAAGAGTCTGTCTAAAGTAAAAACCAAGCTTGAAAGAGGTTTTTTAGGGTTTATAATATTAAAGTCCAATTTTAATTATTTTCTCATTTCATTATTTTTAATAAAAAGAGAAAGTAAAAAATATAAGGGGGTTGTTTTATCTTTCATGTTTAGTAGAGTAATGAGCCAAGATAAAAGAATAAGTAATTTAAATAAGGGCAATTTTAATTAAAATAACAAAATTCAAAACAACCTAGTGAAAAATAAAATTAAAATGATTTAAATAAACTTGAGAATTTGGGTGTTAACCATACACAGCTAAGCAGCGCATACAATTTCAAAATATTGATATAAGTTTATGTAAAAATGAAATATATTTAAAAAAAGTGAAGCGGGGTGGGTGAATTTCTATTATTATTTATGTGAATATAATTATCTTTAAACTAATATATCTCTCCAATGACTTGTCATATAAATATTTTTTCTTTTATTTTTTTTTTGACATTAAGTCATTTATTCATTTCAAGAATGCAAATTCGCTGACCAATTGTTACATTTGCATTATTATTATATTGTCGCGCCATTGTTATTCAAAATCATGTAAATAAGCTGAAGCACACCAAGTCAATATCAATGTGTCAGGAAAATTTGCATATGGGCCATCGGAATGGAAAAAACGCAGGAGGGAATGGGGTAGAGGGGTGACTAAATATAAATATGCTCCGCTATATTTATTATTTATTATTTTTAGCCACCACACAGCGAGATAGAAAGAGAAAGAGTGAAGTTGGCCTAGCCTGGCATTAACATGAACCACACTTATGGAAATGCTACGCAAACCATATGGTCAATAAATTGTAGAAGAAAGCGAATTAACTTGACAGAAATTCAAATAATCAAACGTGTGGTGGAAGGAATTAGTATTGTGTCAAACTATTTGACGATATCCAAAAGAATTTGGAGAATCTAGGCTTAAGTAATATTATTTTTTATAAACATAGCATATTTTTATTAAATAGATATGAGTAGCCTAAAACATAGAATTGAAAAATGATTTTAGGAATTAAGAAAAGTTTATATTTTTTGAATTTCCGTATTCAGTTTTTTGTCAATTAAATAAATTGTTACTTTCTCTTACCTATAAATGTTAACAGAGAAAGTATTGGATTAATGTCAAAAATTCGATGTCGAGATTTTGATGGATATACACATTTTGAGGTCCTCTGAGTCGTTTTCGCGACATGGTGTGTCTGTCTGTATCTAATTTTAAGCATGAAGGAATTGAGCTAGGTGGTTGAAATTTTATATTTAAGTTAGGCACCCTTCTGGACCGTGAAAATAAGATTTTAATCAAATCGGCCAAAGAGTACTAGTACTTTACTGATGCACTTTTTCAGTTTTTTTTTTTTTTCGATTTTCTCAAAATTAGCTCCAACGATTTTGATTAAAAATCAAAAATCAATTATTCTTTAGATGCTCTTTAAAATGTATATATTCTCATTTTGTCCTTGAAATCTTTTGAAGCACACTTTACTCTTGTACTTCATAGAAATGGTTGCCATGGTAAATTTTACATCTTGAATTCTAATATATCGGCGGAAACTAAATATATGTCGACACAAAAAATCTGATGTGGCAAGCACAGAACACAACTTGGGTTGTGTGCTGTGCGACCAGTCACACCAGAGTTTTCAAGTTAATGTTTAATGGTTGAGGAGATTTAATCAGGATCCGAAGGAACTTTGCTGCCAGGAGATTATATAAAAAATATTTTAATTTATTATTATTCGCTAACGTTTCGGCTGCCAATCACGTCCTTCATCAGGTCAAATATTGTTAACCATACACGATCTTAAGTATTTTAATGTCTAATGAAATCATATACAATTTCTTTTTAATTTGATATGTACAAAAAAAATTCATTTACTTGCTTAGTCGGGTTCAATGATGTATATGATTACAGTAGACATTAAAATACTTAAGAGCGTGTATGGTTAATAATATTTGCCCTGATGAAGGTCGTGATTGACGACCGAAAAGTTGGAGGATAAAAAATTAAATAATTTTTTATTTAATCTTCTGGCTACAAAGTTCCTTCGGATCCTGATTAAATTTTTTTTTTTTTTTTTTTTATTTAATAGGAGAATTAAATTCTCCTATTAAATCATAATTTTTCAACTAGAGCCAACGGTTACCAGTTTAAAATTGATAAATTTTTATTTTTTTTACAATAAGTAAATTTCATTCTTTCCCATTTTATAAAATTACAAGTTTAGGCTGATGGTAGTCAAGAGAGGGAAAATGAGGAAGCTACCTACTCTCTCTACTTCCTATTGCTCTTGGAAAATTTTACTTACTGTTAAAATAAACCAAGATTATTTTTAAAATAAAGTCAAATTGATTTTTTTTTGCATTTTATATGTTCTTTCCGAATCATGGTCCAAAAAAAAAAATTTTCAATTGAAGAATATAATCTTAATATAAAATCTCTTTATATACAATATATAGAGATGAATAGAGCATCTTTCAATTCGTTGGCCATTGTTTTAAAATAAATAATCATATGACATTCAAGAGTCTAGGGTGAGTGTTTAATGAGTGACGTCAAAAAGGAAATTGCATTTAACGCTTTCTATCATGTACAGTCACCATTTGATAACGTAAATTTAAAATTGACATAACGTCAATATACAAATTGAAATATGTTTATAACGGAAGGGACAGTAAAATAAATAAAGAATAGTCAAAACATCTGCTGATAGAATCGAAGCATGAGCGAGCGATGCCATCGGTTGGAAAAAATTTATTGATATGTTGCGTGGATGAATATCAAGTAAAGGGTTGCACCCTTGTCCTAGATAAAGCCAAATGGGGTAAAAATTTCAAAAAAAAGAGATATATAACAAATGTAACGATAATTTTTATCAAAGGCGGAAGCTTGAAAAATTTTATCATATTTTTAAATTATAGACAACCCAAGATAATGACGATCTGATTAGAAGCCGATATGAAGCAACTCTATTTAATTAAACTTTAGTATTCGTCAGTCCTGCTTATATATAATATGGTATTAATGGTCCTGCCCCTCTACCGAGAGCAGCCATGTACTAAAGTTTCATTAAATAAGATTATAATATTAACAAATTTATGCTAAAAAGCATATCAGTAATGTGTAAGAAAGCGAAAATCCATTCGAGTAGAATCTCAATAGTTTTTTTTTTTTTTTTTTAAATTCTCATTCACACTCAGACACTAATTCAAACAGTCTTCTCGGCAACTCAGGCCATATAAGACTTTGACGATAACCGTTGATTAATTAATAAGCTTATATATATTTGGGGTCCAGGCATTTGGTATTCAAATGGCTTAAATAAAATGATCGGACTGCCTGCGAGCCCGCGACCCTTGGTATACAAGGCCAGCACGTTAACCCCTACACCAACTCAATAAAGTTAACTACAGGAATTTAGAAAATATTTTAATGTTTAAAAAAGGAAGCTGTCAAAACGATTGATTTTTCTTAAAAGAATTGTTGAAAAAAAAATTTATCTTTTTAAAGATCATATTTATTATTTGACTTTAAGTGATGAAAGAAGACTTGGCATTTATTTATTCATAAACTTTTGAAACTATATTAATGAGAATTCTGGAAGACGAAAGAAGAGGAAGAAAAAATATTCTGGTAACGAATTCTAAATCAAATCAAACTGATGAAAGAAGGCTGTCAAAAGGAGATTATTTCTTTTAAGAAAAAATTATCATTTAAATAAATGGTTTTGAGTCTGTTTCTTTAGCAGAACGAAACATAAAATGCAACTCAGAAATTGTGTTTCTTCTTTCTTCTGGGTTTTTTACGACCGGGAGAAATAGAACAGGCCGGCACGTCGCACGGTCTGACGCCTGTTGAAAATATAGAAGGAAGGGACAGACATGTAAAGAATCAGAAAGACTGCCAGCGCCAGCTCAGATAGCTCGTGGCCGGCAGTTCACGAACCCACAAGATGTGCAAGAAGAGCAAACTCAGAAATTCTGTATTAATAGTCAAAAAATGAAGTATTTAAATTTCGGCAAGTTAAAAGTATTGTAATAGCTCCTGCTAAAACAGGCAAAGAAAGTAGTAATAATAGAGCTGTAATTGCTACTGAGAAGTGAGTTTATTAATTAGAATTATAAACTGGTCAACATTATCCATTTTCCCAAACATTCCTTTTCCTTGGAATGTATAAAAATGATTTTATTAAACGACCTTAAATAAATTTAGTATGCTTACATATATTGGTTTGTTCGGAGAATATTAACATGACTTTAATTAGAACTGAGCACTAGGTCGTCAGTCTGTCTGTCTGTCTGTCGTTCATACAATTCCATTTCCTCTAGGTTATGACTAATTGAAAATTGCAAACGACCTCCATCCTCAACTCCCTCTAATGTTAATTTAATGTTATTTAGTTTTAAGGCCAGAAATTTATTTATTCCATTAAGAGAAAAAGAAAAAAAAAGGCAAATTAGATTAATTAATCTGAGAGGGCAATCAAATGAATTGGCGTAAATTTGAATCGAAGACAGATGCGAGAGAGAGAGAGAGAAGGACGAAACAATAAATATTCATTGGCAAAGATAAAAAAAAAACTAGGAAGTGATGTTGAATGGGAAATAGTTGTTTTGATAATAAATAATTATATTAATTTTATTTATGTGTAAGCTTATCTTTGCGGTTTGATAATTAACAAAAGGTTAATTAAAAAAATAAAAAATATATCAATGATAAAAAAAAATGAATTGAAGTATTTTCAATTAATTGTAGATGGGAAGTAATTATTTTGTGTATAGGAAATGATATTATTTGTCATTTAAGTAGCTATTCAACATAATAAAGGTAGGAAATATGACATTAAAATTACGGTGATTTATTATAAACGCGGGATTCACAACTTGTTTCACAGCTATAGAGCTCACAAACCCCCAAATGTGGAATTTTTGATCTAAATAAAAAAAAAGCAGTCAACATTTAACACAGAAGCCTAGAAATTTTGAATCAATTTACTTTTTTACTTTTTTTTACTTATGAAATGCAAGTGGTCAAGTTTAAGTGCTATGGGAAACTAAATATATCCCGACACAAAAAATCTGGTGCGATCAGTCACGCCATATTTTTCTTTAAACTTTGAATTATTAATTTGTATACTGCTTATAGATATAAAAGTAGAGCCAATCTCTTCATTAATAATTTGTTTTGTTCTCAAATGGCCGATAATAGGAAAATTTCATCATCAGTTTTACCAAACTTTATTTTTTATCAGAAATCTCCCTCTCTCAGGAATTTAGAAAAAGTTTATTGAAGCTGAATGTAAATATTTACCAAAGATAACAAGTTCCCTTGCCATGCATACACAAAGTTTAGTCTAGTTTTAACTTTATGACTAAAAGAATTTCGTGAACAGAGAAGTGTGATAATAATAATAATAAGCAAGAGGGTGAGAAAGAGAAAGATGACTATATAGAGATGACTATATTTATATACTACATAAATTAAAATTAGTTTTTATAAAAAAAATTAATTAAAGTGAAACAAATAGAAATTTGTTAGTAAAATATTAATGAGAAATAGAAAAGACTGTATATAAAGGGAAATCCATACTGGTTCTGGCCAAGGAGAAAAGAAACGACGACCACAAAGATCAATAATGTCAAGCAAAGTCAACCATTGCTATTTATCGGATGGGTCAAGGTAGCCATCGATATTGGTTTGAAGATACTTTAGAATACCTATCGTTTTCCAGTATGTGTAAACGATTTAAAGATGTAAAAAAAGACCAGACTTAATTTGAAATCCAATCAGGATATCCAATTATTGTAATTTAAACTGCTTAAGTAAGAGAATTACTTGTAACATCCGTATAATAATAATAACATAGAAAAGGATAAGTGTTCTCTTTATTGTGTGCTATTCAGCCAAACCAAAAGCCATTGTTTGTTTAAATATATATTTAAAGTGTTTATAATAATTGTTTTTACTAATTAAGGAAAACATTGAAAATGTTTATATCCGAGGATCACAAGGAAATACCTCTTCATACTCTGACGCAATTGGGATGGAGAGGAGGCAAGTGATTTTTTAAATATAAAACATTCTTTCAATTTGAAATCTTAGCACCATTTGGAGATTTAAGGTTTATTGTTCACTTCTGATTCAACAACTCTGTGTAATAATAATAATTGCTAAAAAAACTGAATGTTAGATTTGATAATTTATATTCTCCACTTATAATTTAAAAAAAAATATTTATTAGAAAATTGTCATTTAATAATGTTCTCTAATTAAATCCAGCCAGACTCCGGAAATGTGACAGACGTGACTTTGACTTAATAAATAAGTTTAATCTTTATAAAAATTTGCATTTGTAATGGAAAGTCCAAAAGGAAACAATAATAACAATATAAGCAAATTCCTTTAAAATGTTAACATAGCACAAAAAGGACAAAATTATCGTTAGCCGTTAATTCGTGTAAACGGATTTGTACAAACCTGAACTATTCATAATAAAAATATGTTTAAACGCTCTATTCATAGCTATCCAATATAAGAACATTAAGCTAAAAAAAAAACTAATTGTGTTACAAATTAGTGCTTAAAAGTAATTGATTACAACACCAACCCACATTTTATATAAAAGATGATTGATTAAAAAAAAAAAAAAAAAGGAAACCATGGTTCGATGCTAATTTTTAATTAGAAAATATTATTTTTATCTTCATTTTATATTCGGCAGCTCCGTGTAAAAATAATAATTGCAAATTAATATTCACAAGATGCTAATGATTGATTTTTATCAGATTTTAGTGGTTTTATTATCAAATTACAACACTTTTATATAAAAAAGTAAAGAACATCCCTTCTCTTAAGGCATTTAATTAAAACAACCACTCGGATATATTTTATCTAATAAACCCTAAGAAACCTTTTATAATACAAAATGAGAAAAAAATCTTTATCATATACTGTAAATTAAAATTTGAAAATGAAAGTTAAGTTATAAAAAAAGAAATGAACATAAAAACATAAGTAGCTATATGTATTTTATTAGTAATTTGATATTTCATATAAGATTATGTGTTTTATATGAATATGTACTATCAATATTAATCAGGTTTTAAACAAGTGATAAATTTAATTACATCTTACTAATGAAACTTAAGTATTAAGAATGTGGAGTGGGGAAAAACGTTTTCCTGGTACCCATAATAAGGACTTGGTTTTGTCCAAGAGCAAAACGTTTTGCTCATTGCCAACGCACAACGATATAGCAAAACGCTCAATGATAAAACATTTTGTTCAATGATGTCAAATCATGCTCAATTGTGTTTTGCCTCCTCGGTGTGCGTTGACCCATAGAAAAGCATCGAAAAAACAGTTTTAGGCACGATTAGTCAAAAACGTTTTGTCCGAAAACATTTTTGCTCAATTGGTGTGAGTTCAGCCTTATGAATACTGTCAATAGGAGATAAAGAACGACCGTACATTTAAGATTAAGTCGACAAATTGGTAAAAAAAATGTCTAATTTCGTGCATGGCGAAAAGGTCTCCTGTCTTTCTTTGAAGTGATTCTCTTTAAAAAGGGGATGAATACTAATCCCTTAGGTAAATAATTATGATAAAATTTAATTAACTCTCTAGGGAAAATTGCCTAGGTGATTTAGAAATGTTTATTTACTATGTCACCCACGGAAGGCTCAAACAGCCGACGTATATGAAATATTTTAGTGAGGGAATAACAAGACTATTAGGATTAAAAATTCCAAATAATGTTCCTAAACATAACTTATTAAAAAAATTAAAATAAAACAGACATGTTTTTTTTTTTATTTGAAAATCTTTAATAAAAAATCTCGTTATGTTAATGAGTTTTTCCTAAATAATAAATAAGAAAAAATCATTGGTTTTATAAAGGGTCATTTGCCAGGTTTCATTTCCTAATAGGATCCAATGAAACCCTAAAAGAATTGATGACAAAAAGTAAGAAAAAAAAACTTAATTAGTCTTCTTTGATAATTTTTTTTTTCCCTAAATACAATAAAGGTGTAAAAGAAAAAAGAATGAGTCATCAATGAATAATGCGGGAAGGTGAGTGAGAGAATTTAGTGAACTCACAATATTTACAAAACTGCATTTGATATTGCGTCAGTAAAAGTAACAGTTATTTAATTAATAAAATGGAATCAATTTATATTTAGAACCATTTATGGTAATCTTTTAGATGTGAGTTCAATGTTAGTTTGTGTTTAAGAAACTTGACAACATCGCAAAGAATTTTTTTAAAAATCTTTCTATAATAAAAAAATATGTAATTTTTTGAAATGAATTTGATCTCCAGGAATTTAGATCACCTGACCTAAAAAGAAAGGGATTTAGACAAACTCATCTTTGTTTGTGAAGAAATCAATTTGACGTATAAATACATAGATTTAAATCAAAGCAATATAAAATTTTAGCATCTCTAGAAGAACAAAGACGAAAAATTGAAGACCTTTCAAATGTGGATATAGGTACTTATAGTGAGAACAAATTTTGTGTAGATGTCAAAAGTTGATTTATTAACTGGCATCGGAATATATGAAGTCTTGGAATATAGGAAGTCTCGTGTCATTTTGATGATAATAATAATTATAGGATTCGTTTTATCTAGAAGAAAATATTTATATTACTTATGAAAAAAGAGAGAAAGTTATTAAACATTTACACAAGGATCGCCTTTAAGTATTTTCAAAACAAAAATGTGTCTAATTATCACGTAATTACTTACAAATATATCGATAAATGAAATGTCACAATTGACCTATTTTCGTGGGTTTTTAGGTGAAGTCGTTTTATTCAAACTAAAACTATATTATTGAAATTAATATTTATATTAATACTTAAAGATTTTTTTATTAACTAATGAAATAATTTTTTTTTTTTAATAAATAATAAATAAGAAACGATAGAAGCAATAAAAAAAGATTAAGAAGGTTTAACAATATTATATTTGAATTTTTATTACAAATACACCAAGGTTTGGAAAAAAGAAATAAAATTAGTATTGATATCTAAATAAAAGGGGTAGAGGCTTTCTTTTGTTTTAATTTTTTATGTAGATAATTAACAAATGTATAAAATTCTTTGAAAGCAATATATTAGTACTGTATGTTTCATAAATGTGATTTTTCTTAATACGAAATAAAAGAAAGCTTTTGTCCACTTTATTTTGAATTTGATTGTAGAAAAGAATAAAAAAGACATTCATTGTTAGGTAAGAATAAAATATTGTTTATTTCATTGTTGTCAAGTTAATGAATGTTTGTTTATTGGTAAATCGAAACTCTGTCAATAAATAAATAATGATTTTTGTTTAATTTAAAAAATTTAAATTGATTTGATAATTTTTAATAACAATAAACAAACATTTATTATTTATTTTATCAAATAAGGAAAATTATTGTAGGTTATTATATTTCGGGAAGTGAAAAAGTATTGACAGACCAGCCAGGTGGCAATAAAAAAGCTTGTAATAAATAAATAACTCTGGGTATGTTTTAAAGCTCCCTGGTGGGCCATTAAGAAGTCTAGGTACATAAAAAAACAGAGAAAAAAAAGACGCTACTAACTTGGCTTGACGTGCGGAGCGGAAGTAAGTACACTAAACACTGTGGACACTGACTACGCAACACGGAGAGCAAAAACCCACGCACACATACACCACGAACCGAATAGCAACAATGCTTATAACAATGTCAATGAGATTTAGTGTATGTGCTCGGAAGCGGCGTCTGACCGCGACTGAATGATTCACCCGCGCTAAGTGTTATGGAGCTCTCCGGGATGCATTATGGCCGAGTGGTGGGGGAGGGCGTTGGAGGGGAGTGTGCACTGCCGTTCGAGGAGAGGGGGCTCGCGCAAGCGTGCATCAAATCTAATGGCGATGTGTCATCACGCCGGGGAACTCACACTCTTTCTTTCTTTCTTTATCACCAATGAGAGTGTACAAATCTCCTTATGGGACAGATAAAAAAAAAAATACAGACGAGGAAGATAGAGTCAAGTCACTCGCTTATGTCATATCTTGAGAAAAAAAAACATAAGCACGTGACTTGATCATACTCGTATAATCAAAGTAAAAATATAACAAAAAATTTGTATAGAACCAATAATACTTCAAGGAGACTTGAGAAATTAATAATGCATAGTTTCAGGATGGCAGAGAAGGGAGCGGGGGATAAATCACCGGGACCCGGATCATCTAACCATAAATTTCCAATGAAAAGAATATAAAGTTATATTCAATAAATTGCTCCAACTAGATTTAAATTTTATGGCCCTCGGGGCTTGGTATAGAGGTTAGCGTGCTAACCTCGTATACCAAACGCCGCGGGTTCGGACCCCAGGCAGTTCGATGATTTTATTTAAGCCAATTGGATACCAAATGGCTTAAATAAGAATGCCTGGACCCCATATATGTATATTATTAAATCAATAACGGTTATCGTAAATGTCTTATATGGCCTGAGTTGCCGAAAAGACTGTGTGAATGTGTGTGTGAGTGTGAGTGAAAAAAAGTATTTAAATTTTATCTATGTGGATACCAAATGACTTAAATATGCCTGGATCCCCAATAGATATATTCATTATCGTCAAAGTCTTCTATGGCCTGAGTTGCCGAAGACTGTGTGAATGTGAGTGTGAGTGTGAGCTGTGAAATAGAAAAAAGTGTGAGTGTTTAAAAAAAAATGTATTTAAATAAAATAATTCAAAATATATCTACTGATATATAAACTGTAAAAAAAAATTAATACATTTAAATATTCATTGGCCAAATTTGAGATACCTATTTGTAAATAAATTTTAAGAAAAAAAAATAAGTTTGCCCCCCCCCCCCCGGCCCCCAGGAAAAGGTTGAAATTACGCCTCTGCCAGAGTCCTTAAGCTCAATTAACTCTTAATTGGGTCATTAGATGTTGACCAAAATGGATGGACCAGAGGTCATTAATAATAATTGGGTCATGAAAAAATATTATATATTTAATAAATTAAGAAAAAAAAAGAATCAATAGTAGGATGGATTCTATATTTATTCTATATTTCATAAAAATAAATTAGATAAAATAAATTAAAGATGAGTTCACTTCTTTTTGTCTCGGACTGTCCCAAGCCAAGCGAGGGAAACCGACACTTGGATCAACCAACAATCCCTCTTTGATATTTCTGTTTAATTAATCAAAACGTGGGTTTACCTGGTGATATCGAGGATGAAAAGAAAGGAGCAGGCATGGAGCACTAATGAATATAATCAGGTGATGCGTCGGTGTCGTGGATTGTTGAGGAAGGAAACATTATTTGATGAGATAAGAATAATTAGATGTAACTGAATCACAAGCTTCAGGCTTACTGAGGCGGCGACGACAGCGCTGCCGCCGCCGCCGCAGTCGTCGTCGTCTTCGTCTCACAACCGAACAAAGCCGAACTCTCCCGAAGTGCGACGTGTATGTGTAATTGAAAGGAACCGGTTTGATTGTTGGATCTATTTTTAATTTCAATAATGAAAATAATAAAGAGAAAGATAATTCTTTTTAAATAAAATAAATTGAGCCCTCGGGGCATGGTGTAGAGGTTAGCGTGCTAACCTCGTATACCAAACGTCGCGGGTTCGACCCTAGGCTGTATGACTGATTTGATGCGGTTTAGCCATTTGGATACCAGATGGCTTAAACAAGAATTGCCTGGACCCCTAACAATAGATAAATTAATAAATAACGGTTATCGGAAAAGTCTTATATGGCCTCTAAGTTGCCGAAAAGACTGTGTGAATGTGTGTGTGAATGCGAGTGTGAGTGAGAAAAAAGTGTGAATGTTTTAAAAAAAAAAATAAATAAATAAATTGAATACGTAATATTTTAAATGAATAAATAAATAAAAATAGTAAAATTCTTTAAATAGGCCTATATAAAAAAAAGATTTTATTTTATTTATCTATAAAAAATGATTTCTCTCTTGTAAGCTTAATTGAAAAATTCCGGGGTTGACTGAGGTGGGTTTTTTTTTTTTTTTTTTTTTTTAAGAAAATTGGAAAAACTAAGAAACTATATAAGTAAAGTAGGCCTACAAGTACCTGAGGGTTCCCAAAGAAGAGAACAATCGTACTTTGTTTTATATAACGCAAATATGAAATATATTAGAAATCGCTTAAGCGAATTAAGAGA
>JAKCPI010002198.1:0-39849 GCA_023213315.1 Euborellia annulipes | reverse complement strand
AAAATCAATTTTTTTTTTTTTAAACCTCATTTTTTAAGCCTAAAATTATCGAAAAATTGCCATTATTCCGTCATGCATATCTTTTTGACAATAAAAGCTAATATGTTTTTAAAAAGATTGGTTGAATATCCCCGAACGTTTTTCTTTTTAAAGTGAAACTTCTATTTGCTGGCCTCAAATTTTTTCGCTCTTCTATCAGCATGTCGCGTAACAGGCCGTGGCGTCAAAGGCAGTGACGCTACAAGCCATGACGTCACAAGCCGTGACGACAAAAATAAGAAAGTTGAAATTTTATATATATGACGAATTATAAAAAAATAATTGTGAGATTTAATTATTCAATTTTTAAATTGATAAAATATAATTTAAAATGATTCAAATTTTCAAATATTGTTCTCAGTTTTTAACATGCGTCTATTGATTTCCCATTTTCCAATTATTAAGTTAAGATTAAAAACGGGATTTTAATACCCTTAATTGAATAATTTTCTGAAAATTTTCAGTTAAACGCCTACGATCTGAAAAAAAAGTTTCACTTGCATCGTGCTTTCATAGAACCACACAATGATTTTATTTTTTTGTTTGTTGATAAATAATGAATTCGTACCCAAATCTGGAATAAGAACCGTGTCAGTTTCATGAAGGACCCCATTGGATGCACTGTTATCAAGAGAGATCAATTTTCCATCGTTGACTGTAAGCAAAAGTCCTTCAGTTTCAGGATCGGGTCTCAAGGGAAGATTATAATTGCTTTGCGTGCGCACTGAAGCTGAAGTCCAAACGGCAGTCGAACAGAGAGTGAACGGCAATAAATGATTGCCAATGACGTCTAGAAATAAGAACAAAAAAACAACTGTTTAATAATAGAAGTGGAAGGTGCAATCATGGAAGCTGCTGGTAATGTGGAAGAGTAGCCTGTAGGGCTTGAGAGGTGCTGTAATTTAGAGGTGATGGCATTAACTTTTCACTGTGTTTTTTTAATAAGCCTGAAGGGGTCCTGACAGTCACCTCGTGCTTTATTGTCTTTGAAATAATAGATTTTTGCTACAATCTGGTGCAATCAAGTAAATTCCTAGCTTACAAAAGAGACAGTAATTTTAACCTCAGTTCAATATGGCGGTAATGTGGAAGCGCAACCAGTGGCGTCATTTGGGGGGGGGGGCAGGGGGCATTTGCCCCCCCCCCCCCCAAGGGCTCTGATTTTTATAAAATTTTATATTATTCTAAATAAAATGCTCCAAAATACATCTACGAGTATACAAACTGTACAAAATTAAACAATTAATTAAATTAAATAAGTTTTGGGTAAATTTGAGTACCCATTTGTAAGTAAATTTTAAGAAAAAAAAATGTTTGCCCCCCCAAGAAAAAGTTGAAATGACGCCACTGAGCGCAACCCCTGTGGATCAGAAGAGGATGACGACCTTTGCATCTTTTGTGAAGAGGCTTTTTCAGGGGAACTTTGGATTAAATGCTTGCTTTGTGAGTCTTGGTGCCATACTTTGTGCGTTGGGTGTGAGAATGACTTTTGTAGGTTATGTTAGGGTTAGGTTGAAGTGGCCGTTCCCAGAGAGGGAACACACTTAAGCCAATTAGGCCCTTTGTGATACCACGGTGGGGCTATCCCTCTTTCCTACCCTAAGAGGAGACTTCGGCTGGGTGTTTGAATTATTTGCGGCAAGCTGGATCCGAACCCGAGCCTTGTTGAAGTTTCGGACTCCGTAATCCTCAGCTTAGCCATTGCCTCCTCATGACTTTTGTAAGTGAACATTTTATTGAAAACATTCAATTCTTAAGTCTTGGTGTTTTATTTTCAATATATTGATATAATAAATACATGTTCTGATTTTTAATTTTTCCACATTACCAGCACATTTTGAAAGACGGCAAAAAAAGTAAATTTTTTAATTAACCATTATTATTACAAAGTAAACGTATTGTTTCGCAAAAAAACCAAAAGCGGTTATTGTTTATAACATATTTTAGAAGTTATTCCTAGAATTTAGAAAAATTTCATTGGTAAACAAACGAGTTATAAAGAAAAATAAAACAGGGTTTCCATATTTGCTCCTCTTCCTCTATACGTATATTAATTGTCTTGAAAAAGCATCTCGCTCAGGGTTCAATTAATGATGCTTTTAGACGTTTTTTTTTTTCGATTCTTGTAAAATTGTTGGTTTGTCGCTTACGCTAATTCACCGGGAAAGAGGCGATATCAGATGATAAAATAATAGAAAATTACCCTTTGAACAAGATTTGCCCATTCTCCATGCTTCTAATTGGTCTGCTGGCAATTTCTCAAAAGCCTCATTGGATGGTGCCATGACAGTCACATGACTTTCTGGATCCTCCAGCTGAGACCAGAGGTCAGTCGATTTAAGTACTGGAAAATAAAATATTATTATTATTATTAATATTATTAATATTATTTACTATACCGGTATATAAAGGGCTAGCATCTGGTGTATGTAACATGTTTACTACTCTCTCTCGCTCAGGGCTGGATAAAGGGGCGGGCAAGCAGGGGGCGCCAATTTTGAAGGGCGTTGAATTAAAAATTAAATATTTTTTTATTGCAAGAAATATAAATACGAATATACAAAAGTTTGCTGATTTAAAAGCAAGAAAAAAATATTTTTAAATTTTTTTCTATAATCAGGGGCGGATCATAAGCAAGGGGCGCGCCTCGGGCTCTATTAAATATGGGAGCCTCCAAAATTGATAATCATATTAATTTTGATCGTGATATAAAATTTGATTTCATTTTTATAAAAAAATTTATCAATTGACTTATGAAATTCCATGATTATTTTTGTAACATTATATTTCCTCTCATATTAGGTGAAGCTAGCTATCAATTTTACCGGCCCTAAGAAGATTAATTTCGCAGTCACATTCAAAATGTATACTTACATCCAACAAAAATACTAAATCGTGGTTCATTTTCGAGAATTTGAGCGAGTGTTTGATCTGCTCGTGGCACGGGGCCATCCACTTTATGAACCCATCCATTGGAAGCCTCAATATTTGGTTTAGTCACAAGAACACAGTTGGCAGTGAATCGTCTGGAAGCGTTAGGACCTCGGAATAGATTCAGTCTAAAAAATAACAAAAAATCGTTACTTTTTAAAATATAAGATTAGGGAAGTTTTAAAAAATTAAAAGTAATGTTACTTATTATTATTTACAACTTGGTATAATAATAACTACTTGATACTCATATGAGATTAGTTCAATTTAAAATAATTACACTTTTATTATAAGTTAATGAATTTTTTATAGTCATAATGGCCGTTGACAAAAATATTTATCGGCAGCAGAGGGGGGGGGGATTAGATGATCTGAAAGGTAATCCCCACTCCCTCAAATGAATACATTTTAAAGAATATAAATTGGGTATTTTGGAGTTTATGCTTTTACAGTTGTTATCATTAATAAAGAATTTTGTTTTCGGTTTAACTGTGCTTTATTTGCAAAGATTACAACGTTTCGACCATTCATTATGTGGCCTTCTTCTGGTAGAATTCATTCTCATTTCATTTAGTTGAGAAACCTTGATGACAATCTCTGTAACTGAAATGTACCTGAAGAAGGCCACAGAATGAGTGACCGAAACGTTGTAATCTTTATAAATAAACCAGAGTTAAGGCGAAAACAAAATTCTTTAGTAATTCCATTGGATATATATTCTTATATTTTTTGTAAATTGGGAATATTTGGAAGGGGGGGGAAGTCGGACTAGCATATCCCCCCCCCCCTCTCCACCTGCTAGCTATTTTCCATCTTTTGAGATAAGAAAATTAAAACTAATGTTAATAAAACAGGGGACGGCCCGTCCTGGGCTCATGCAAATTTTACGGCCTTATATAATTTCAAAATTGATAAAAGCTAATTTATTATGAATTATTTATACAATTATAAAATTACAAGTTCCCATTAATATTAGAACGTGAATGTAAAAATAATGGGAGAAGAATAATTTTCAAGGGGGCGACTTTAAAATTTTATAAATTGAGTTTTGACTATTTCATCAGTAATTTTTATGTTTATTCGATAAAACCGGCCAAAAATATGAAAAAAAAATTTCAAATTTTTGAAAAATATGATTTGCGGTTGTCGGATTTATAGGCTACCAAAAGTTGATACAAATTTAAAATTCTAGAGTATAAAAAAAAAAAAAAAATTATTAAATTTTATCGATTTAAGGCGGAACAGCGAAGGTGTTACGCATGTTTTTCCCGATAAGATGGCGCAGTATGCCATAAAAAAGTATGCCCAAAAATCAAGTAATTCAAAAATTTGCCAAGAGATGTCAGAATAGTATCTATTAATATTTAATGCATTTGTTTGATTTTCATTGATCTTTTTTATAATAAATACTTTATAAATGTTATTATATATTATGTATCTTTTATAAAAGCATAAAAATATATAAATATAGGCTAGATATACGCTATTAGGGGATCGTCTTTTAGACTAGCCTGCCATCTATTGCAAGAATGCTGAACTAATTTGACAGTTGATTTTTAAATAAATCATCTAAGCTTATTTTAAAAATTTCTTAATTAATATGTGATTAATAATAACAATAAATTCATTTTTATATATTTTTTTTTTAAACACTCACACTTTTTTCTCATTCACACTCACACTCACACACGCATTCACACAGTCTTTTCGGCAACTCAGGCCATATAAGACTTTTTACGATAACCGTTATTGATAAATATACATATAGGGGTCCAGGCATTCTTATTTAAGCCATTTGGTATCCAATTGGCTTAAATAAAATCATCGGACTGCCTGGGGTCCGAACCCGCGACGTTTGGTATATGAGGTTAGCACGCTAACCTCTACGCCATGCCCCGAGGGCCATTTTTATATTTCAAAAAATTTAAAGATTATTGTAACAGTTTGTTTATTGAATTTGCTTGATAACAAAAAAATTAATTACGATAATTTTTTAATAAGTTATTAAAAAAATTAGAGCTCGATGTCCCAATAATATCTTATGAATTTATTTCGTTTAAAAAAAAAAACCGCATTGAAAAATTCCTTATAATAGTCTAGTTTTTTTTTTAAAGTACGTTTAGAGGGCCCCTCCTGAACCCCCTTAACTTGTACCGTTTTCAATATGCTAGGGGCTTTAAATAATTTGTGATTTATCGTTACTTTTAAATTTTAATCATTAAACTAACCGAATAACGGATCCGTCAGCAGCTGAATTAATAACCGTCTCATCCACATGTCCACTTAATTTATGGAATCCTGGAGCGATGCTGGACATTACAGGCATCTGTGCTTGTCGTTTAGCTCTAGTGGTTTGTGATCGTTTATAACGCAGAGGTTTCGATGAATGAAAATGCAATTTGGAATTATATGGAAGGGAAGCTTCACGTCGTTTTCTGTATGCTGGAACTGTCAGTTCATTCTGCAATCAAAAATAATAAGACGTTCTTATCAATAATAATGAATATTAACATGTAAAATAAAACATTAACCCCAATTGAGGAATTAAGAATGCCACACATCCATGGACGTAACTAGAGAATTTGGCGGGGGGGGGGGCATGAGACCAGCTATCCTCCGGTGGGCCTGGAAAGCCCCATATTTTCTCAATTTTTCTTGGGGCAAGGAGCTTTCTAGGGGGAGGGGCAGGCACCCCCCGGCACCCCCTTAGTTGCACCCATGCACACATCTTCACTAACCGATCTTAGAAAGCGTGTTGATTGATGTGTTATGTGCAGGTTTTAAAAGAAAGATGAAAGCCAATCAATGAAAACGTTACAAATTATATTACCATTGGATACTAAGTATTGTAAGAAAAAAGTCGAAGTCGTCCAGTGAGAATCGATTCTAATCGACTTGAAAGAGTTTCAACTCGATTCTAAAAAGTCGATTATTTTCAGTAAAAGATCGATTCTTGACTAAAGTCAGAGTCGACTTTTCTATCCCTAGTTGGTCCTCTCATTTTTACCACTCCCGAAGGCCTTTTAATACTTTCTTATGATTGCCTAGCAGGGCCGGATCTAGGGGGGGGGGGGCAGAGGGCGCATAGTGCCCCGGGCGGCAGATATCAGGGGCGGCAATTTAAGAAAGATATACTAAAAAAAAGGTAAAATGATATGATTTTGTATAGAAAATTTTAAGGAGGGGGCGGCAAATTAAAAATCTTGTAGTTCCGGTCCTGTTGCCTAGTACTATAAATTTGACAAATTACATCTTAATGGGACTAGTAGGTAGTTTAAATTTTAATTTCCATAAAAAAATAAAACAAAGGAATTTTTATAAAAATACCCACATCAATATCAGGCTCGGTGGTGGGTTCGGGCTCGAATTCAGGAACAGGTGTAGCAACAGCAGAGGGTTCGTTGTTGTCGTCCAATTTCGGAGTGGTCGTTTCGGCTGTGGCATCTCCAAATGCAAAAACAGTCAAATTGGAGTCGGTGAACATGGCAGTCAAGCCTGACGACTTGACAATATCCATATATTCGGAGGCGCCAATTTTCTCTAATGTCTCCATTACAGTTTTTAAATCCACTGAAAAAAAAAAGAAAAAAAAAAATAACATTCGAGTATTAATTAATAGCAAGTGGAGTTGTTGCCTTTTGTTTTAGGGGTCAGGGGGTTGTTAGCATTCCGTCAATTCAAGTGAATCCTAAATGGTCTCCGATGAGGAAAAAGGCCTTAAATAAAATTCAAAATAAATCAAGAGCTCAAGCTTTTCTGAATGAAAATGTCTAATCAAAAATTGAATATATTGAAAGTAGGTCAAACAAAGTGTGGCATACGGACGGACGGACGGACGGACAGACAAACGAACACTCCCAAATTATACATATTTTTATTTTTACTAAAAAATTTTCTAATACAAATCTTTTTGGATTTTATTAGTAGTAAAAGTCATTTTTGACATTAATCGTGATTAACTTTAATTAGTATTTAATAATACAAATAAACTACAAAAACTGCAACGTTTTGGTAACTATTTTTGTAGCCATCCTCAGGTATCACTCAGAGTTGGCTTTTCAAATTGAATTCATCTCCTGATGACAGCTAAAGAAAAAGTTACCGAAACATACAGTGGCGTAGCGAGCTTAACTCGCGCCCGGGGCACAATATCTTTTGAGCGCCCCTCCCCCTCTATTCGAAAACGAAAACCATATAATATATACTCGCAAATCAATAAATAAATAAAGTAAAATAAATAAAGTCATAGGCTCAAACAAGGCTTTAAATTTGAGACAAAATTATCCAGCAATTTTTATTTGTTTTGCGGACCATTTCGCGCCCCTCCGCCCGAGGCATGATGACCCCCCCTTGTCCCCCCCTCGCTAGCTCATTAGATAATTTGTTTTATTATTTAAAAATTAAAATAATTT
This sequence comes from Euborellia annulipes, assembly GCA_023213315.1. Classification (NCBI taxonomy): domain Eukaryota; kingdom Metazoa; phylum Arthropoda; class Insecta; order Dermaptera; family Anisolabididae; genus Euborellia; species Euborellia annulipes. The sequence continues at coordinate 32,467 of JAKCPI010002198.1, read as the reverse complement.
TTTGAATTTTCTTGATTAAAAAAAAAAAATAAATAAAAAATAATAAAAATTTCTATTTAGAAAATTATTATCATTTTAATTCAATAACATAAATGAAGAGGAATGCAGCCAGGAAGGAAGCCTCTATTATTAAATCTAGCTCCTTTATTACAAAACGTTTCGGCTAGTTTTATTGTGCCATCTTTAGTTGTCTAAGAGTTTTTTAAAGATTGAATTAAGTCAATAATTTTATCAAACCTACTATAAAGATAACAATATGAATGAAACATGTTTTAATATTTTACTATTAAGATAAAGCGAGAGAGAGAAAGGGAGAGAGATTAGGTATACCTTCGTAGCAACCGTTACGTCCTCTTCGATATCCATGACAACATTGCCGGGTGATATTCAATGTTCGAATGGATTTACCATCATCAGTAGTGGATCTGTAAAAAGAAAAAAAAAGAAAGATTAATTTCAAAACAAAATCTATAAAGATGTGAAAAGACTCGAAAGTAGATTATCCGAGAGATTTGGTATCCAAATGGCTTAAATAAAATCATCGGACTGCCTGGGATCCGAACCCTCGACCCTTGGTATACAAGGCAGGCGCCATATTCCAATTCAGTGCCTGCTTGAGGATTTGTTTACATTCACAGAATACACAACTGCAAAGAATACTTAAATGTTTCTCTAAACATTTCCTAGAAATTCCGAGAAATCGTAACTTTAGGAATTAATAACTCAAAAAGTTATAGAAATTTCGGGATCACCACCGCCAAACTCGGGGGCTTGAAAGCCGTTTGAAAATTAGAATGAAAATGTGTTGTAATTTTAGAAAGACATTTAAAAATTAGAGTGCAATTGGGTGGTAATTTTGGAATTCGTAAACTGCTTTCGAAAAAAATACAATTTTTAACAAAAATTACAATATATACTCAATTTTTTCGAAGAAAATTATAATTTTAAAATGTTCTTTTTTGTTGTAAATATTTGAATGCATACATTTGTAAATTTAGTAGATAAATGCATAGTAGTTATCATTTTAAGCTATTTAAAATACCTACAACTTATAGAAGCCCTTTTATTGATTTTCGAAAAATAATTTTTTTTTTTTTTAGATTAATCGCATTAAATAAAAGATATTTTAAAAAAAGGAGCTCTCTATAAGTTGTAGATAATTAAATTAGTAATCATCGTGTTAAAGAATAATTAATTTTCTACCCATAATTAATTAAGTGGAAACTTTAAAATGAAATGGAATAAATCCCTTGTATTCCTATGGGAAAAACTAACGTATCTCTTGCCTCCTAGAGTAACTCGATAGTCAATCGTCTTTTAACGGCTTTTCGAGACGCACACCTTAAGATTTTTTTTTACAGTAGATTTAGTGTGCGCGCGCACATTCAACCCTTTGTTTGTCTGTGCTGTCACAAATACACATTTTATATATTCATCATGTATTTAAATATTTTACAATAAAATCTCGGCGACCCCAAGATCGACCCCTTTGTTTTAAGAAGCCCTGCTATAGAGAATTCCCTTTAATTTCTTCCTGGCTGCATGTGACTATTGGTCATTATAGGTCTTCGGACCTTATGCACCCATTCCAAAAAAAAAAAAAAAAAAAAAATTTAATTATTTATTATTTCAAATTCTTGTTTGCTGAATAGACAGGAAATATTTTATCAAAGAAGAAAGTAAAAAAAAAAGGAATTTATGAAATGTGATTAGATTCTAATCAACAAACAAAAAAACGCCTTAGAATGAATCATTTTATACAAATGATTCATTTATTCCCTTATTGTTTAATCTCAACTCTAAATAAAATACACATACGAATATAAATATTTGTAGAAAGCAATTTTTACTTTCTCTTACCTCTATATATATGTTAATATATAGAGAGAGAAAGTATTGGATTCATGTCAAAAAATTCGATGTCTTTTTTTTGTCATCTTGGGCCCCTAACGTCGATCAAACACCGGAAGATCAGTGCGATATATGGCCCCTTCCTCAGAGTAATGATCGCCAGGGCTTCCTGTGGGATCAAACCCCCCCCCCCTCCTGGGCTGAATCGCAGCGTAAAGTGTTTTAAACTATTTTCACGTAAAGTTTTATTGATATACTTTTTAAAGAGCATCTAAAAAATAAAGGATTTTTGAATTTTAATCGTTAGAGCAATCGAAAAAACTGAAAGAGTACATTAGTAAAGTACTAGTACCCTTTGGCTGATGTGATTGAAATTTCTTGAAATACTTGCGACATAAGTACTTGGCTTAAGGATAAAATTTGAGTATCGAGAGTTTTTTCGTTTTTGAGTAATTCCCATTAACCCATATTCGTTGATATTTCACTTGAAATCAATTTGATTTATTGTGAAAAAAATCTTAAATTTCAAGAAGATCGATTCCAGTTAAAATATCAAAACATAATATTTATGTAAATTTCTCTGAAAGAGATTTTATCGCTTTTAAATGGCTGTTTTATTGCTTTTCTTGAAATTGCCATTAAAAGGAGGCGATTCCCTTTAGCTCGAATTTGACGTCATTTTCACAATCATTTGAATGAATTTCAAGTGAAATATTTAAAAAATGTGGATTAAATTAAATAACTCAATAAGAAAAGAACTCTCAGTGATGCTGGAAGCACCTCGGAAAAACAAAAAAAACGAAAGTATAATTACTTAGAAACGCAAACGTAGGATTCCGAATCATCATAACATGATTGTGTTTGAAGAGATGACGACCAGAAGCTACTTCCAGCAAATGGGGCGAGATCCTCCTCTCTAGAAGTGCACACGTTCTTTCTGAAACATAAAATATAATAATAAAAGAAATTATTGCAAGGTCAAAAATGAACAAAGTCTGATTGAAACAGGAAAGGAGTTCTTACGTCACAAGTTGCTAGTATTCGTTTATAATAATAATTAGGGAGGTTATTAATTAATGTAATTTTTTTCGATACACATTTAGTAGTCTGACGTATGTATTTAGTTTTGAGTGTAGAAGTTTTTGCGTTGCTTTATGACCTCTAGAATATATTATAGGCTACCAGGGGCGCCGGAACGAATGTGAATCAGGGGGGGGGGGGGCAAAAATTTTTTTTTTTTAGGAAATTAAAATAATTTAATATGTTCAAATAGTATAAAACAAAAACAAATCTACTATAAAGCTTTAAAAATTTTAAATAAAATCACAATTTTAATAAAATTAAAATTTTAAAAAATTTGCTAGTGATTTTAACAAAATTTTTTTAGGCTATATTTATACTATTTGAAGGAAATAAATATTTTTAATTTTCTTCTTTTAATTCAATATAAAATGTTTTTAGAAATTAGAAATACAATAGGGGCTATATCAAGGGCGGTCCCAGAGGGGGGGTCAAGGGGGTCGTGACCCCCCCCAAAATCTTTTTTTTTTAACACCCTTTTTTCCCACTCACTCTCCCATTCACACAATCTTTTCGGCAACTTAGGCCATTTAAGACTTAAACGATACTTATATTTGATTAATATATTTATTGGGGTCCAGGCCCATTTATTTATACTATAAAAAAAAAAAACAGTACCCCCCCTCCAAATGTAAGGCTAGGACCGCCTTGGGCTATATAAAATATTTTGGAAAAAAATGAATTTCTTACTCTTTTAATTTTTTTTTAATTTAAAAGATTTTATTTTTCAAAAGTAAAAATGTATTATTTTTAAAAATAAATGAAATAAAAGAAGACATATTGTCCCCTCTGCCCCCTCCTATAGGATGCCAGGAAAGCAATGTACCTTTACCCCCCCCCAGTTCCGGCGCCTATGTAGGCTACCTCATGAATTTAGATAATAAAGCTTGTTGATCTTCTAATGATTCAAAGGAGCCCCGTTTCCTCCGCTTCCCCCTTCAGGTATTGGCAACAGGCTGCGACTGCCCTTAGTGTTGAGAAGGAACAACGAAGAGATATCTCAAACGAGATGTGCTATGCAAACCCTGCGTTCGAGGAAGAGAACGCCCTCAAAGATAGAAGATTGTGGGGGCTGAAGGGGACACAAGAGGACCAGGGTTGTTTGGCTAACACCAGGGTGTTTAAACCAGATTAAGGTTCTGCTTTAGATTAAAAAATATTCTACAGCTTCCAGATGGAGGCCCGCGTATTTCGGTATTATATTTTAGATTAAAATAAAATAATCCAAAACTATAAGAGGAGGGATAGGTTTGCCTCAGGCTCGCTGATTTTGGTATGATGGTTCTCATATATGTATTTATAAAAAAAATTATTCTTTGTTTTTACTTTCTCTTACCTCTATATATATGTTAATATATATTAGAGAGAAAGTATTGGATTCATGTCAAAAATTCGATGTCGAGATTTTGATGGATATACACGTTTTGAGGTCCCCTGAATCCAAAAAAGTGGTTTTCGCGACATGGTCTGTCTGTCTGTGTGTCTGTGTGTGTTCAATTTTAAGCATGAAGGAATTGAGCTACGAGGTTGAAATTTTATATTTAAGTTAAACACCCCCGGGACCGGACAAAATAAGCTTTTAATCAAAATCGGCCAAAGAGTACTAGTACTTTACTGATGTACTTTTTCAGTTTTTTTCGATTTTCTCAAAATTTGCTCCAACGATTTTTTTTTAAATTCAAAAATCAATTATTTTTTAGATGCTCTTTAAAATGTATATTCTCATTTTGCGATTGAAATCTTCTGAAGACCACTTTACTCTTGTATTTCATAGGGAAGATAGGAAAAATGGTTGCCATGGTAACAAAATATAAATATTTTCCCATACTTATAAATTTTTCATCTGAATTCATATGTTCCGTACTGTCGGGAACTAAATATATTTCGACACGAAAAATCTGGTGTGACAAGCACAGAACACAACTTTCGATTACCGAAGGTAAGAGAAAGTTGTGTGCTGTGCGCCAGTCACACCAGATTTTTTAGTGCCTATTTTAAGTTCAAATAGCCAATTTCAATTTTTTACGAGCTATACATAGCCTAAATTTAAAATTTTTTTGAATTATCAACAAAATATTTCAAGGGGGGTAAAGGGGTACCCCCCCCCCGAGATTTGAAAAAAAAATACATTTTTTGAAAAAAAAAAAAAAAAAAAATATTTTTAATGTAAAATTTTAAAAATTAGTACTTAAAAATTTGATTTGTATTTATATTCTGACAAACAAGTACAGATTGCGCCTTTAAATTACTGAAATTAAAAAAAAATTGTGTGTTGTGCGACCAGTCACACCAGATTACCCCTCCCGAGAAACACCTCTGGATCCGCCCTTGTAATCGGCGGGAGAGTACTTGCCACAGAGGTAGTAAAATTTCTAAGAATATTTTTTAATCTCCGTCATGAAATAAAAATAAAAAATATTTTTACATTAATATTCCATGGATTGTATCAGATTTACCGTATGCGATAAGAATATATTCTTATTCCGTAATAATATTAAAAAGAAAAAAAAAAGCTTTTCAATTTGATGTCTGTTTATGTGTGAGTGAGTGAGTGACATTGAATAAATTTTAATTTAACGAACGAATGAATTGAATGAATCCTCTATTTTTTTTTTCACATACCGGGTATACCTGGAAATAAATTAAAAAGAAGAAATGAATAACAAATTTTAAATTAATGAACGGGTTTCCCATCAAATTTCCGGTCAATTTTATGTGAATAAAATTACTGTTATTTGAAAAATCCTACAGCTTCCTGATAATATTTTTAGACACTCTACGTATAAAGTAAAACATGAGCGAAGGTTAAAAGCAATAAGGAATTTAAAATCAAATAAGCTATAGTCGTCTTCTCCCATAGGAGTTGCATTTAACTGATTGTTGTGGCTGAATGTCAGCCAAATTAAAAAAAAATCAGGACGGTGTGTCGAGATATATTTAGTTGCTCTTAGCACTTTAGTTCCAAACTTGACCACGCGATGATTCATAGATGGCGCTGAGCTACGAATGCTTCCACATCAGTAAAGTGTACTTCAAACGATTTCCACGAAAAATTCCACTGATATACTTTTTAAAGTGCATCTAAAAAATAGTTCATTTATGAATTTTTAACAAAATCATTGCAGCGAATTTTGAGAAAATCGCAAAAAAACTGAAAAAGTACCTCAGTAAAGTACTAGTACTTTTTGGCCGATTTTGTTCAAAAGCTTATTTTCACCCCTTGGGAGAGTGCCTAACTTAAATATAAAATTTGAACCTCGTAGCTCTATTAGTACCTGAGATATTTTGTTCACAGACACAGACAGATCATGTCGCGAAAACCACTTTTTTGGATTCAGGGGTTCTCAAAACGTGTATATCCATCGAATTTTTGACATGAATCCAATACTTTCTCTCTCTATATATTAACATATATAGAGGTAAGAGAAAGTAATAAGGCTATAAAAGAGACAGTTAAAATATTACTTGGTTATAGGAGACTTTGCAGCCAAGGAATTAAATAAAAAACTTTTATTGAATTATTAACCGTCGACGTTTCGGTCGCAAATCACGGCCTTCCTCAGGACGATTAATTGTTAGAATTCAAGGTTAACAGTATTATATTCAATTATCATTGTAAATTATACAATATTTAACTGGGCTATATGTATTAAGAGTGAGTGACTTGCTCGCTTAGGACTTATTACAATCAAGATTGATTGTAAACAAATCCTCAAGCAGACATTGGATTGGAATACTGTGTAGTAATAATTTACTTTTCAAAATTAAGAAAAAGGCGAAGGCGGGCCCGAGCCAACTGGCAGGGGATCCAGGGAGCGTAGCCCCCCTGGCTAGACGCGAAGCCCGCCTAAGGCGGTATATATCTTGAATTCTAATATATCGATGAAAAATTAAATATGTGTCGACACAAAAAATCTGGTGGGACAAGCACAGAACAACAACTGTCAAGGCAAGAGCTAGTCACACCAGATTTTTATGTGAAATATAAGTTTATTATCGTTGATTTATTAAAATTATTCGAATTCTGATTAACAACACGAACAAAAGGCAGTATGTATTTAAAAATTAAAAAAAAAAATTGTTCTTATTCTCAGTGAGCAACAAATCAAATTTGTTTCTATTGTTTTGATAAAAAAAAAATAAAAGTTGAGAAAAATAAATTTATTTCGTTTGCGTTAAAGTTCGAAGACCCTTTTCTCTTATAGTTGTTAATTAATCATTCCCGTTAAATAAGTTCCACAAATATTATAACAACAACAACAACAACACGTAAAGGAGGTTTGCTTTGCCAGTTCAAATGGGAGAAAAAATAAAAAAATAAATCGATAGAATAAATATAGAAATACACAAAGAGAGAGAGATAGATTCAGGGGCGGCGCGCCCACTAGGCGAACTAGGCAGCCGCCTAGGGCGGCAACCTGGAGAGGGGCGGCAAAAAGGAAAAAACAAATTTGGCTCCACAAGCGGCACCCGAAAAAAAAATTTGGTTCCGCGGGCGGCAAATATTTTGCGTCTCTAAAAAAAAGGTAAAAATTCTTCCGGACGGGAAAAAATTTTGGTTCCGCGCAAGAGAAAATGTTCCGCAGGAGGCACACGGGAAAAAAATATCGCAGAAAAATTTTTGAGATCAGGGAAAATTTTAAGGAGGGGGCGGCAAATTAAATTTTTAAAGTTTTTTTTTTGGGGGGGGGGGGCGCAAAAAAAAATATCTTGCCTAGGGCGGCAGAATAGCTTGCGCCGGCCCTGGATAGATTAATGCAAAAACAAATCTTTCTTTTAGAAAGAATGAATTTATGTGAAAATATTTCTCACGTTCTATTGTTGATGATGTCATTGATTCTAACAAACAAAGAGTCAATTGTGTCTAATAACGAATAGATAATCTCTATCTATTATGAAAGTTTGCATAAACCTCTTATATCATCCGGAGCATAAATTATATTTTGACAAAAACGTTTCCCATAAAAAAAAAGACTATTATTTTCTTTTATAGCCTTAAGTGACTGCTCAAAATAATTAATTATTTTTGAAATAAGTTGATCTTGTTTTGGTGAAGTCAGAAAAATAAACAAGACATAACTAGGGTGGATCGAAAAAAGTCAAATTTTGAATTCAGAGTTGCTATAGTGAGGAAAAGTTGTGATTGGTAAGAAAAACAAAAAAATTAAAAAAATTTTTGAAATCAGACTTCATCTTCCGATCGCGCAATCGGCCGAAAGTTTCATAAAATTACTGCATAATCTTAATTTTTTCAAAAAAATTTTTATTAGGTTTATTTTCCAAACATAATAAATGTGTCCAAAAATTACGAATTTCGTTCAACTTAAGAGAAAATAAAAAAAATCATGACTGCTTTTTCTTCTGCTTTTTATTCGTGAGAAAACTGATATTTTTTTTTTTTTTTTTAAGGTCTTTTTCGGCATCTAAGGCCATTTAGACCCCATCCCTTTTTATTTCAAATGATTTGTAGTCAAATCAAATGAAATAAATTTTTCTCGCTTGGGACGGGAAGCGAACCCGGGACTCCGGTGCGAGAAGCTAATGTCTACTCACTGAGCCACGGCTCCCGGGCAAAACTGATATTAAAGAAATAAAAATTTAAAGGCCAGAAAACAAAACGAAATTTCTTATTGCGCAAAGGAAATCGATCGTATGGTGGAGACACTGCGATAGAGAGATTTGAATTAGGAAATGATTGATTGATAATCGCTCTCTGGGACATCAACACTACTTTATACTAATTTTTGAAACGGACTGATGATGAGATATTAAATATATCTCGAAACGCCTCCAGAGGCCGGAGTCGAGAAGCTTATAAAAGGCTTTTATTTGGCTGAGCCTGCCCTATCAAAATCTAGCATCATTATTTATTGGGGAGCTTGTGGAATATAGTCTCACTCAAGTAGTAACTAGATTGGAATATTGGATTAATTACAATAGCCCCCAGGCAACTCCACGAGGAGAGAGAGTTGCTGTGACATCCAGTCCTGTGGAAGAGACGTAAACTCAGTGTGTCCCTAAAAGAGGTAGGATAAAAGGAACCGGGGATAGGCCTAATCAGAAATTAAGGATTAGCGCTCGTTACAGTAACTGGGAATAAATGCAGGTGGAGGAGTTAGAGATAGGGATTATAAGTAACTTCACGGGGTGCCGGTAGATGGCTACGGCCAGAGGCCGGTTGGGTTTGAGGTGTGTGCAAGGAAGCACCTCAGGTAAATAAACGGGGATCCCGATAGGAAATTCAAATAATAATAATAATAAAAAGTAAGGGGTTTATGATTAACAAATTACGGCACTTGTTTTAGGAAAAGCAAGGGTCTCCGACGCAGGATTCGCTCCCCTGGGTAGGCGCAGAGTCCGCCGATGGAGATACTTTACATGGTGGCTATTGTTGTTACCTTTATCTAGCAAAATTAAAAAAATTCATCGCACAGTTGAGTGCATCACAGGATACTATTAATATTAATCACAGCTAGATAAATGCAACCTCTCGCTTTCTTTCACATTCTGATGAAATTTGATATCAATCATAAAAGCAGAGAAATAATTTCCCTCTTTCAGGAAGAAGAAGATTTTATGAATAAATTACACTAGTCGACAAGGTTTTCTTCACAAGAAATCTGATTAGTGAATCTTGTGCATTTTTTCATTCTAAATTTAACGCCGCACCCCGTAAAAATTCATTTTTTTCGATCAGTGTTTTTTCTTTGCTCACGTTTTTGTTAATAATTTCGTTAATAATTAACAGATTTTACGAATGAATGATTTTTTAGAAAGCCAAAGAACTATAGAATATCGTAAATATATGTTTTTTGCATTCAGGGATATCTAAAATTGTATTAGGGGTGACCAAAGCAAAAAATATCTTGAAAATTTCGATTTTTCTAAACTTTAAGCCGTTTGCGGCACGTCTAAATGACCTCCGATTCGGATGAAACTTAAAATTTATATGTATTATATTTATCTGGATATTTTTACGGGGTGTCGCGTTAAAAATAATTTGAACATTCTAAATAAGAGCCGTTTTAGAGCACATTTTCTATTAAAATCTATTTTTCTCTATATCTCTAAAACTGTGCCTGATGGGGCAAAACTGAAATGATATTTGAATTCAGCATGAAAAATACTTTTTGAATTTCATATATTTATTCTTGTGAAAGAAAAAAAGTTCATTTTTGTCGACTAGTGTAATTATCTTAAACAAATCCATAGTTATTTTTTTTTTTTTTTTTTAAAGATTGAATAACAAAAAAAAAAAAAAAAAAAATTAAATTCAAACTTCCTCATGAAGTTGGTTAGATAGAGGAAGTAGGATAATAAATAAAGAGTGAATGACATTGCGTGTGTTAGAGAATACATTAAAGGGATTGCGTTTTTAAAGGAGAGGGAGGAGAAATGGGTCATCCGGAGAGAAGGGCATTCATTCTAAATATTGATATTGGAAAAATTAGTTATTATGCCGTCATAATAGTGTTTGACTAGAGCGATGATGGATAGAAAAAAAATTTTGATTGATATCAGCCTACAATAAAATAATTATTTGTAGGTTAAAGTAACAGAAATCAAAAAAAGTCAAACATGTTTCTGAGTTATTGATGAGAGTTTGAAATGATGCGGTTAGCCGTATGCGTACTCTCTTCTTTTTTTTCGCTCCTCCCACAGGTCTAGTTGTATACCCAGAAAGCTGGTTAACAGAGCAACTAACTGCCTCTAATTTCTAAGCCAACTTGTAAATTTTGTGTTGTCATATTGAAGAAATTTGATTATAATTAATTTTCCAAAATATTTAAGAGATGTAAATTATTACTACGTTACGCTCTGGTCCATGTACTATATGTGTACTTAATTCCAAATAGATTCATTGACAATTGTGGATTTCTATAGAACATGTACATACACATACACACGTTTTTCCCATTTCATTTTACTTTCTCTTACCTCTATACTTAGAGAGAGAAAGTATTGGATTCATGTCAAAAATTCCATGTCGAGATTTTGATGGATATACACACGTTTTGAGGTCCCCGGAATCGAAAAAAATCTGGTGTGACTCACGCACAGCACACAACTTTCTCTTACCTTCGGTAATCGAATGTTGTGTACTGTGCTGTCACACCAGATTTTTTGTGTCGACATGTATTTAGTTTCCGACAGTACGGTACATTCGATTTTCAAGATGTAAAATTTATAAGTATGACAAAATATTTATATTTTGTTACCATGGCAACCATTTCTCCTATCTTTTCTATGGAGAACAAGAGTAAAGTGGTCTTCAGAAGATTTTCAATCACAAAATGAGAATATACATTTTAAAGAGAATCTAAAAAATAATTGATTTTTGAATTTAAAAAAAAATCGTTGGAGCGAAATTTTGAGAAAATCGAAAAAAACTGAAAAAGTGCATCAGTAAGCTACTAGTACTCTTTGGTCGATTTTGGTCAAAAGCTTCGTGTCAGGTCCCATGGGGGTGCCTAACTTAAATATAAAATTTCAACCTCCTAACTCTCTTCGTTCTTGAGATATTTTGTTCACAGACACACAGACAGACACACACACAGACACACAGACAGACCATGTCGCGAAAACCACTTTTTTGGATTCAGGGGACCTCAAAACGTGAAGATCCATCAAAATCTCGACATCGAATTTTTTGACATGAATCCAATACTTTCTCTCTCTATATATATTAACATATATATAGAGGTAAGAGAAAGTAAAAAGTGGTTTTCGCGACATGTTTTTGTGTGTCTGTCTGTGAACAAAATATCTCAAGAACGAAATGAGCTAGGAGACTGAAATTTTATATATAAGTTAAACACCCCCCCGGGAGCGTGAAAATAAGCTTCTAATCCAAATCGGCCAAAGAGTACTAGTACTTTACTGATGTTCTTTTTCAGTTTTTTTCGATTTTCTCTAAATTCGCTCCAACGATTTTGTTTAAAATTCAAAAATCAATTATTTTTTAGATGCTCTTTGAAATGTACATTCTCATTTTGCCATTGAAATCTTCTGAAGACCACTTTACTCTTTGTATTTCATAGGGAAGATAGGAGAAATGGTTGCCATGGTAACAGAATATAAATATTTTCCCAAGTTTATAAATTTTACATCTTGAATTCAATTGTACCCTACTGTCGGAAACTAAATATAAGTCGACACAAAAATCCAGAGGGGGGGGGATAGTAGTTAAACAATATTTTAATACCCAGGCTGATAGGAGAGTGGGATTCTCCCCCTCATCCCATGATCCCCATCCCTCTTGTTAGAAAACAAACGTCAGCTGGTGTTTTATTCTCCAGATTTTCCTCAAGTATAATATTTCGTCCAGCGATAATTTTGCATAGTAACAAACAAAAAGATAAAGAGAAGGAAAAAACGCTAGACAGGTAGGCTTATTATTACACAAAGAGACATCCGATACGGGCATAAAAAATATTTTCCATTAGAATAGCGGAAAAAGGATCATAAAATGTCAAAGTTGTTGTGGTTTTACAAATAAGCTATTACTTCATCTTCTTTTAAAAAGAGCGTTGTTGATAGACTAGGAAAAAAAAAATATTTATTCTGATTAATTACGGATTTCATATATACGGAGATAAAATAAACAGACAAGTGAACGTTTTAACTGTTTAATTTAAATACACCGTAACAACTCATGGTACTCTGAGTGTAAACATCAGATTTATTTGACCTCTAAAATAAGTTCACAGTACAAATCGATATTTTAGGGATCACACCAGATTTTTTCTGTCGAGATATATACTTATTTACCGCCAATATATAAATATTAGAATTCAAGATGTAAAATTTATAAAATTTATTACCATTTCTCCTATCTTTCCTATGTAATACAAGAGTAAAGTGTGCTTCAAATTTCAAGGGCAAAATGGGAATATACATTTTAAAGAGAATAATTAATTTTTGAATTTTAATCAAAATCGTTGCAGCGAAAATCGAAAAAAACTGAAAAAGTACATCAGTAAAGTACTAGTACTCTTTGGCCGATTTTTTTTTTTTAAAGCTGCGTACACTGTTAAAAATTTTCAAGAAAACTTCCTATACAAGTATAGGAACTCTTTTTCATAAACTGTTTATGAATATATATGAGAAAGTTCAATTTAATGCAAACCTAACAAATTTCTTGCATATTTTAAAATTAATTATTTTGGTAAAAATGTTAATTTTAATTTTAATTTTTATAGCTATTTAGTTGAATTACTTTATAAAAATTATTTAATTAGTATGACTTCATAAATATTTAAATAGTTTAGAGCGCGAATTTCAAACCAGAATTTAATAAATTTAGATTTGTGAAATAAATTTTAAAAGAATAATTTCAAGTTTCCTTAAAATAATTATAAAATAATATTAATAAAAATTCCTTGAGGTAGTCGAGTTATTTGAGAACGTTTAGACCAGTGATTCTCAACTTGTCGCGGTACACTTTTAACGATTTCAAAATTTGGCGGCACACAAAGAAAAAGATAAGTTTAAAAAGTTGGTAATTTGTTCATAAACTTTTATATTAATTTTTTTTCATATCCTGGATATATTAATATTAAATCACCGAAGTATATGAAAAATGATTGAAAATTCATATTTTTTTTACAGTGTATAACCACTCAAGGGGGTACCTAACTTAAATATAAAATTTCAAGTAAAATTATTTAGTATATCTCGATATATCGAGTTATAAATTCAAATATTTCTTTCATTTATAATTTAGTGAAACCTCACATATACTAAATAATTTTACTTATAAATATGTTTCACGTAAAACCTACACCACTTTCCCTCCAAACTATATAAAATTTCATCCTCTTTAACAAAAGACATTAGAAGAAATTAAATCTTTTAAGTTTTTCCTAAACAATTTCTCTTCGTTAACTAAATTATTTTCATTTGTTTCTTTAATCTGACTAAAAGAGAAAAGTAACTATTTAAAAAAAAAAAACAACAACAAGATAATGAGAGTATGATGATGCTCTCTGTTCCACTAAATTTTGTATTTAGTACTAGACTAAATATTTTCCAGGTCATAGAAATGACAAAAGACAAGCGTGTGCTGATGATGATGACGATGATTCAGACAAGCAAGTGTATGTGTGTGTGTGCGTGCATTGAACTCTCCGGACTGAAGATCATAACGAACGATATAGTTACTATTACAGGATATACAGACGTCAGCAATGAACAAAAGACTTAATATTTTTTAAACTCACCCTTTCCACCAAGGTGTTACATGTGCAGATCGGAACCATGTATTGAGGAAACTCGATGAAGAGAATGGCGAGGAACTCCACCATGAATCATCATCCTCTTCATCTTCGCTTTCTGTAAAGATTTATAAAAAAAAAAAAAGAAATTAGAATTATGAAGAGAGTTTTAATTAATAATAAATAATAGGGCCTTACCCACACAGCACGAAATATTGCAATCTTGCTCAATATTGACAATATTGCGGCAACATTGATGCAATATTGCAGCTCAAACAGCAATATTGCTAGTTTGGAATATTGCCGCTGCAATGTTGCCAAGATTCGCAATGTTTCTGCAACATTGCTGCAATATTTTGTGCTGTTGGGGTAATATCAAGGCAATTTATATCTAAATCTACTTGCCTTTGTATACCACTTTCTCTTACCTATATATGTAATATATTTATAGAGAGAAAGTATTGGATTCATGTCAAAAATTCGATGTCGAGATTTTGATGGATATTCACGTTTTGAGGTCCCCTGAATCCAAAAAAGTGGTTTTCGCGACATGGTCTGTCTGTCTGTCTGCGTGTGTGTGTGTTCAATTTTAAGCATGAAGGAATTGAGCTAGGAGACTGAAATTTTAGATATAAGTTAAACACCCCCCGGGAATATGGAAATAAGCTTTTAATCAAAATCGGCCAAAGAGTACTAGCACTTTACTGATGTACTTTTTCAGTTTTTTTTTTTTTTTTTTTGATTTACTCAAAATTCGCTCAAACGATTTTGATTAAAATTTTTTTTTTTAGATGCTCTTTAAAATGTATATTCTCATTTTGCCATTGAAATCTTTTGAAGACCACTTTACTCTTGTGCTTCATAGAAAAGATAGGAGAAATGGTTGCCATGGTAACAAAATATAAATATTTTCCCATACTTATAAATTTTACATCTTGAATTCTAATATATCGGCGGAAACTAAATAAATATATGTCCACATAAAAAAATCTGGTGTGACATGCACTGAACACAACTTTCGTTTACCGAAGTTAAGAGAAAGTTGTGTGCTGTGCGCCGCACCAGATTTTTTTTAATATACGCATCAGCCAAAAAAAGAGACGAACAAATGTGGTGTGAACACAACTTTCAATTACCGAAGGTAAGCGAACCAGTCACACCAGATTTTTTTCATCTACTGACAACTCAACTTCATTAAATTAAAATTAATAATATTAATCTAAATATATAATAGCGGTATGTACGTCTGTCTGTCTATCCGTCTGTCCGTCTGTCAAGCTATGTTTGACTAATTTCCCGTTGGAATTTTGAAACGAAATTTTGCAATATTATAGAGGACGTTATGGAGAGTCCCGGAAAAATACTCAGGTCCCGAAATTCCTATAACTTTTTGAGTTATTAATTCTTAAAGTTACGATCTCTCCCATAGGAAATGTATAGAGAAATATTTATGTATTCTTTGCAGGTGTATATTTGCGTTAGGAAATAACAAATTTATTAGTACTGCCTATACAATGAGATTACGTAAGAGTTAATTGAATTTTTGAATCTCAAGTTAAATTTAATTTATTAAAAATCGACAAGAAGACACTTGACTTTCTACTTTACCCTAACAACAAAAGATCTGCCCTATGAAATGGAGAATTTTCTTTAAATCATCATTAGACTGTTGCTTAACTTCTAGTCAACTAGCAAATTTATCTGATAGAAAATCATCGATATAGTAAACAAGAGCATGCTTAACCTTCTAATTACAAAAAAATGAGTTTTTTCACATATAATTAGCCATCTGAGGTATAAGGAAAGTTTTGTGAAGTTGGCAACTTAATAAAGGCATTATTATAAAAAAAATTATTTAAAAAATTAAAATAATTAATTGATGATTGGGAAAGCCTGGCGCAGACAGATGAATGAGAAATAAAAATGCTGGAGGTACTTTCAGGCCAAATTTTAATACCACTATACAGCCGACGTTTCGGGGACTCCAACGCCTCCCTTATCAGGACTCTAAACATTAAATAGAGTCCTGATGAAAGGAGGCGTTGAGTCCCCCGAAACGTCGGCTGTATAGTGGTATTAAAATTTGGCCTGAAAGTACCTCCAGCATTTTTATTTCTCATTCATAAAATAATTAATTTTTCTGTGTTTCTAATTACACCCCCTAGTTAAACTTTATTCCAAACTTTGGGTCTAAACTCCAACTTTGACTCTTATTTGGACCCTGTTATGCAATAGTGTGTTAAGAGCCAAAAAATTCAAAATTGAGTTAAGCACGGACTATTGTTTCAAATGCTATAATTAATAGTATTTTTTTTATGAAATATGTCCTAAAAAAATTTATATTTAATGTTACTTTCAAAATTGACAAAAAAAATTATATATAATCCAATGAAAACAAAAAACTTTAATGTTAATTTTCTCAAAACTCTATAGCTGGCGCTTGACACACTAATGCGCAACAGGGTCGATTTAATCATATGATTAGCTTAACTAAATGTGAAAAGATTCGAAAGATTATCCGAGGATAGCTAGTTAATTATAACTGAAACAACCGGCCCTAAAAATTGCAGGAAATATATGTTAAGTCAAAACAAATAGATTCCAAATTCTTTTTAAATTAATAAAATATTATTTTTTAAATAGTCAATTAAGAAATATTTTTACTTAAAATTTAGTAAATATATTTCTTGATATAACGATAATTAGTTTTATTAAGTTTATTTAGAAATAAATTGCTGGGAAGGAATATAGTAACATTCAAGTAAAAAGCATTGTTAACATCAGCGACATACTTATATACCAAATAACAGAGAAGTAAGAGTAAGTCAAGTTTAAGTGGGTTCGGCTAGAACTCGAGTCAGTAAACACAAGTTAAGGTCCCGGTGTCATCGCACCTTATTTCAGCTATCTTAAACATTTCTTTTTTTGGTCATTATTTTTTTAAAAATTCACTTATTCAATTAGTGAATTTTTCATATTAATAATTTTTACTAATTAGAAAAAAGTGGATATCCACTATTTACGGGTAGTCTACTTTGCACATCTTAAAAAAGTGACTATACACTATGAATTAGTAGTTTTTTACTAATTCGTTTTTAGAGAGTTGAAATTGGCAAATTCACCATGCTTATTCCCCTAGGGCCTTATGGACAAGATTGAATAATTATTTTTTTATCATTTGAAATCACTCATAAAATAATCTAACCCCCCCCCCCATACGTATAAACCGTATTTCTCTCTCTTTATTATAATCATCAATTAAATAGTCTGAAATTTATATGTAGTAAATCCTTTTTAAATAGATTCAGAGAGAGAGAGAGAGCTAATATGCAGTAATTTGCCATTTTCCCCCCTGCTCTGTCTGTACTGGTATTAATTAATAGCCGAGACATTTGTGTTCAGGTCGATGGTTGTTTTAAACCTCCACCCCCCCCCCACCCGCCCTTGTGTCAACTTGATTACCTGTCTTTTCTATTTACACACCTCACTCCTCTCGCAATAAAATTGGTCCTGGATTAACTTTACAGAGAGGAGAGAGAGAGTCGCTTTTAAAAAAAAACCTGGTGTGATTGTAGTCCAGCACACAACTTTCTCTTAACGAAGGTTATGTACCGTACTGGTCACACCAGATTTTTTGTGTCGAGATATATTTAGTTTCTCATAGCACCTTAGTTCCAAACTTGACCACGCGATAATTCATAGATGGCGCTGAGCTACGAATGCTTCCACATCAGTAAAGGGTACTTCAAACGATTGCCACGAAAAATTTTACTGAAATATTTTTTAAAGAGCATCTAAAAAATAATTCATTTATGAATTTTAAACAAAATCCGGCTAATCTTTACTATAGGACTCGAAGCCACCCAGGGGGCGCTGGCGTGGCTTCGAGGCCAGGTTAAGGTAATAATCTTTTTTTTTTTTTTTTTTAAACAACTTGCAGGGGTCCCGACCTAATTGTTTCGGTCCTTCGGTCGCAGTTCGGTTTCCTTAGATTAAAAAAAAATATAAAACAACTGGGGAATTCTCGGCTAATGTCAAAAGAGTGAACAAGTGAAGTGTAAGCCAGCGCCCCCTGGGTGGCTTGGAGTCCTATAGTAAAGATTAACCCAAAATCCTTGGAGCGGATTTTGAGAAAATCGAAAAAAAAACTGAAAGTAGTAAGTACTTTTTGGCCGATTTTGTTCAAAAGTTCGGAACGATCCCAAGGATCTGAGTCAGGGAGAGAGATTGTTTTTTTTTTTTTTTTTTAATTTTAATGATTCTCTGTTGCTACACTGGCCAGGAGCCGTCAGTGACTTTAAAATTTATCTTGTCTGGTAGAGAGATATCGCGCCCAGAAGAGGACCGAAACGTCCAACCGCCTTTAATTGCGTTCGGACGAAGGCAACCACTTGGGACCGAAACGCCACTCATTTTACCAAGGCCGAACGAAGTCACATAGCCCATATTTACCTTTTTCCTCATTTTATTTATTTTTTTTTTTATATTTTTCAATAAAATTCCAAAATTATTTTTTTTTAATAAATTATAATTTATTTTTTTTTTTTTATATTTTATTTTGCGAGCAGATCACTCTCCCTGATTGCGTCCCCATCCGTTTTGAGCTCTTCAAAAACGTTGCAAGCTTATTTTCACTTCTTGGGAGGGTTTCTAACGTAAATATAAAATTTCAACCTCGTAGCTCTTTTATTATAGTTTCTGAAATATTTTGTTCACAGACACACACTCAGACAGACCATGTTGTGAAAACCACTTTTTTTGGACTCAGGGGACCTTAAAACATGTATATCCATCAAAATCTCGACATGGAATTTTTGACATGAATCCAATACTTTCTGTCTCTATATATTTCATATATAGGGTAAGAGAAAGTTAAAAAATATTTTCTAATCAATCGTAATAAAAAAAACATTCTACTGTATTATGTTAAATGCTCACGAATTTAAAATATTTAAAAAAAACACAAAAAAAAAAATCTGGTGTGACTGTCGCACAGCACCCAACTTTCTCTTACCTTCGGTAATCGAAAGTTGTGTTCTGTGCTTGTCACACCAGATTTTTCGTGTCGACATATATTTAGTTTCCGCCGATATATTAAAATTCAAGATGTAAAATTTATAAGTATGGGAAAATATTTATATTTTGTTACCATGGCAACCATTTCTCCTATCTTTTCTATGAAGCACAAGAGTAAAGTGTGCTTCAAACAATTTTGAGGGCAAAACGAGAATATACATTTGAAAGAGCATCTAAAAAATAATTGATTTTTGAATTTTAATCAAAATCGTTAGAGCGAATTTTGAGAAAATTGAAAAAAACTGAAAAAGTACATCAGTAAAGTACTAGTACCCTTTGGCCGATTTTGATTAAAAGCTTATTTTTCCGGTCCCGGGGGCTGCCTAACTTAAATATAAAATTTCAACTTCCTAGCTCAATTCCTTCATGCTTAAAATTGAACACACACACACACACACACACACAGACACACAGACACACACACAGACAGACCATGTCGCGAAAATCACTTTTTTTGGATTCAGGGGACCTCAAAAGGTAAAGATCCATCAAAATCTCGACATCGAATTTTTGACATGAAACCAATACTTTCTCTCTATATATATATTACATATATACATAGGTAAGAGAAAGTAAAAATTAAATGCTTCAGTGGTTTCGGACTAAAGATTCAATGTGTCCTCCTGAAGCCCCTTAATAACAATTTTTAAATTACCTGGATCCAAGGGCGGATACAAGGGGGGGGGGGGGTAAAAGGGGTAATTACCCCCCCCCGAGATTAAAAAAATACCTTTTATATTTTTAATGTAAAATTTTAAAAATTAATACTTAAAAATTTGATTTGTATTTATATTCTGGCAAACAAGTACAGAATGCGTCTTTAAATTACCGAAATTAAGAAAAAATTGTGTGCTGTGCGACCCGTCACACCAGAATACCCCCCCCCCCCCCCCGAGAAACACCTCTGGATCCGCTCTTGCCTGGATCAACACTTACACAGCTCTACGTAACTATAAAGAGAGAAAGAAAGAAAAATTTATTTTGCTCTGAGGCAATCGCCTCCTGGAGCATAAAAAAAAGTTTATACAATTGATATAAAACGAAACGTCTCCCCCTGTCCTCCGTCCACCATTCACATCAATCACGAATCTGCTCCTCCAGAAGATGTTGATAATATTTTAATTTGAACGAAGTTAAACCCCTTGCCGACCTGATCTCAATTGGTATGCCATTCCACAACCTGATAGAACTCACCAGGAAGGACGCATCGTATGTTGCAGTCCTATGAATGGGCATCCGCAAATCGAGCGGGCACATCCTTGAGCTCATCCCAGCATCCCTTGAGGCAAAATTGTAGCCTTCATATAGATATTTAGGACTTTCATTCTTTAACACTCCAAACACACAACACCCCATAAAATAATCTCTTCTTTTTTTCAATTTGAGCCATTTTAATTTATTGTAGTAGGGCGTTATGTGCTGGTCTATCGGAATATCGAATATAAATCGGATGCATGAGTTGAATACCCTATCCAGGACTAGAGGGACGGACGTTTCGGTTTATTAACAAAGTTGAATTGTTTTATTGAGATCGTTATTAACGTTTTTACGTATTTAGGGATTTTTTTTCTATATAAAAATCTAATTAAAATAAAAAGTGTTTATTTATGATATTTGCAGTAACAGATAAAAGGTCATGAAATAATTTTAAAACTTATTTTATTGATATTTAGACACCCTCTCTCTTTATTTCTCATTTGGCGTGATTCGCTCTCGCTTTTTGGGATTCTAATTGTGAACAAATAAAAAGAATCATCCTTTAAATAATAAAAAAAAAAAGCTTTTTATTCTCTCTCTCTTTTTTTTATTATTAATTTATTTTTTTTTTTTTTTATATTGAATAGGGTAAAGTCGGGACAGATGCCGCGGCCGGACAGATGCCGCAGTAGTCACTGCAGCGACACTAGGGCTCCGACAGTGAAACTAATCAGTTGGGCCATTAACTTGCTCTATTAAGAAGTGTCACTCGTGTTTCTGTTGTTGTATTATAAGTTTTGTCATAGTTATTTGAGTTTTCTTCACTGCAAACTGTAAGATAACCCTCAAAAATTATTCCAGCATATTTTCATAGTGGTATTTTAAGCCTTATATTAGAATATTTCATCCAAACGTAGGTTGTAACTGTAGGCTAGGTAGTTGTAGAGTATGATAATACACGCGTCCCGGTTCTCTGCCGTTCGCCTGATACAAAATGCGCTGCGGCGTCTTACCCCGCGCCTCGGGACAGACGCCGCATTTAGGTTGTGGGACAGATGCCGCAAACAAACAATAACTACCTGAGCTGATATTCTCTGTTTGGGACTTGTTATTTTATTAGGTCAAGGTTGATTATGCACTAAAGTCAGTCGTTGTATTTCAGGAAATGCCCCGAACAAGAGTTAGGATCTCAAATAGAGGACACTGGGGTGAAAGTGATCTTCTAGAAGCTGTAAAGCTCATTAAAGAAGACAATTATGCTATACGTGAGGCAGCTCGAAAAACAGGAGTTCCAGAACGAACAATCAGAAGGAGAATGACAAACAATACACTTTAATGACAGACAATAACTTTAAGAAATCAGGTTGCGGACCTCAATCCTACTTAGGAGTAGAGACTGAAAAAAAAAAAATTGTTGACCACATAAAAATACTTCAAGAATGTAGGTTCTCACCTACGCCAATTCATGTTAGAGAACCTTCGTTTAAAATTGCTACTGAAATGAAACTACCGAAAAAATTCAATATGGACAGGGAAAAGCTCGTCGTGACTGGTTTCGTTCCTTTATGGACAGAAATCCAACACTCAGCGTTCGTAAAGCAGAAAATCTTTCAGTAGCAAGGGTTTTTCTTTCCATTTCATGTAGGCTATTGAATAAGATGTAATAAATTTTTTGTTTCCGTATTTCACTAGCCCGTTTTAGCTTATTCTCCCATAAGCCATCTGTCCCACCCCACTGCGGCATCTGACCCACCCCTAAAAATAGTTGTAAAAAAACATGTTTTAGAAATACATACAAATTTCACTTTAAAAACAATTAGATAAATTATTTTGTACTAATTTTGGTTGCTCAAAGGTTCAAAATATAAGTTGTTACGGTTGGTTTAGTATTTTGAAGGCTCTAAAATTTATGACAAATTAACAAAAAAAGTGCGGCGTCTGTCCCGACTTTACCCTATATAAGAGCTAAAGGGATTCATTTTGATCAAAAGTGCATTTTAATATTTAAAAAATTAATTATTCTTTGAAACCGCTAAATTGTTTTTACTTTGACTTTGGCCTCCTTTTTTTTTATATCGTAAATTGGAATTTTGCTTTCCTCTTTGGGTTTAATATAAATTGCTTTGTTGAAAAGAAAGTTCATATTTGTCCTATGGGCTTGGTGTAGTTGGCTGCCTTCCATACCAAGGGTCGCGGGTTCGGATCCCAGTCCGATTATTTTATTTAAGGCGGAATAGGACCGAAGGTGTTACGCATATTTTTCCCGATAACAACGCCATGTTGTGTGTCATAAAAAGTATGCCCAAAAAAATCAAGTAATTCAAACATTTGCCAAGAGATGTCAGAATGGTAGCTAATAATATTTAATGCATTTGGTTGATTTTCATTGATCTTTTAACAATAAATACTTTATAAATGTTATTATATATTATGTATCTTTTATAAAAGCATAAAAATATATAAATATAGGCCATTAGCAGTGACGGCGCTACGAGGGGGGCTAGGGGGGGCATGCGCCCCCTCGGCAAGGACCTCTGCCCCCCTGGATGCCCCCCAATCAGGATGAAAACAAAAAAAAAATTTCTAAAATTTTTATTCCCTTTTCCTTACAAAAATTTAATTTAAGCTTTGAGCTTTTTTATTACCAAGTAAAAAAGAAAGATTATTTTTTTATTCTTATTTTAATAAATAAATTTAGTTACCCTTAAGTTTTTGTCAAGTAAATATCTTTCTTTGAGCCATTAAAATGTCATCGAAAATAAAAATATCCAATAACTTCATTGAGCCACAATATAACAAACTTTGTATATATTTTATACAAAATAGTTCTTCAAGTACAGGTGGAAATCCACAAGCTTATGAATCAAGCTCAAGTGATCGCAAGTGATTCAGAAGAAATTAATACTGATTTTGAGAAATTTCGCGCCTCAGTAACCAATGCAAAGCCAATCTCTTTCACAAAAATTCCTGGACCTTCAGATATTTACAACTTAGTGAAACCTCACATATTCTAAATAATTTTTACCAATGGGAAGCTTGTTTGTTTGCTACTTTCAGATCACACTAATGGCAATTTCAGGCTGAGAAACAAATTGTACAACTAGTACAGACCTTTGCTCAATTAATGGAACCTCTTCAAAATTTTCAAGTGATAACTGAGGGATCATGCCAACCAAAACTGAAAATATTTCCTTGCACGACATTCGGTTAGGTTTCAAGACATTTCAGTGCTGGTTGGTGTAACATTTTTTAGATTATTTAAAAATCTATACTCTCATTTTGCCCTTGAAATCTTTTGAAACACACTTTACTCTTGTACTTCATAGGAAAGAGTAGAAATGGTGGTCATGGTAACAGAATATTAATATTTTCCCATTTTTGTAAATTTCTCATCTTCAATTCTAATGTACCTTAGTGTCGAAAACTATATGTAGACAAAAAATCTGAATCTGATGCGTCCAGTCACACCAGATTTTTTTGTTTCCCGTTTGATATAGCCTATAGATTTGACTGCCCCCCCTGTTGGTAAGGTTGCCCCACTCCTGCCCCCCCGCTGAGAATAAGCTAGCGCCGTCACTGGCCATTAGGAGATCAGCTCATATTGAAAAATTTTTAAATATATATAAAAAGTAAAAAAAATCTGGTGTGACTGGCGCACAGCACACAACTTTCTCTTACCTTCGGTAATCGAAAGTTGTGTACTGTGCTTGTCACACCAGATTTTTTGTGTCGACATGTATTTAGTTTCCGACAGTAGGGTACAATTGAATTCAAGATGTAAAATTTATAAGTATGGGAAAATATTTATATTTTGATACCATGGCAACCATTTCTCCTATCTTTTCTATGGAGTACAAGAGTAAAGTGGTCTTCAGAAGATTTCAATCACAAAATGAGAATATACATTTTATAGAGAATCTAAAAAATAATTGATTTTTGAATTTTAAAAAAAATCGTTGGAGCAAATTTTGAGAAAATCGAAAAAAACTGAAAAAGTGCATCAGTAAAGTACTAGTACTCTTTGGTCGATTTTGTTCAAAAGCTTCGTGTCACGTCCCATGGGGGTGCCTAACTTAAATATAAAATTTCAACCTCCTAGCTCTTTTCGTTCTTGAGATATTTTGTTCACAGACACGACACACAGACAGACACACACACACAAACAGACCATGTCGCGAAAACCACTTTTTTGGATTCAGGGGACCTCAAAACATGAAGATCCATCAAAATCTCGACATCGAATTTTTGACATGAATCCAATACTTTCTCTCTATATCAAGAGTCGCGGGAGCGACTCGTCGCCGAGCATGTGAAAAGCAAAAGAAAGCAAAGAAACTCTTAATACTACCATTTAGTTGATATTCCAATAGATGCCAATGGCCCATTGCATTTAGATGGACGAGTCGTCCCTAGACTATATTATCAAGAATGATTTTAAATCCTTAATAAAAGATAGGGACGTGAAAAAATTTTTTTGAGAAACTTTTCTCTTTCTGGGCGAATATCTCAAAAAGTTTTTAAGATATCGGACCCAAATTTTTTTTATATTAAACTAGAATAAATAAGGATTATTTTGAGCACGAATTCAAAAAAAAAATTCCAGTGCCAAACAGAATGGCAGAGGCTCAAAGTTGAGATTTTGCCGATTTCGGAAGGTCAAAAGTTAGTCTCTTATTTTTCCTTTTTTTTTTTTTTTCTTTTTTTCTTTTTTTTCTTTTTTTTTCATTCTTTTCTTCAATTTTCAAATTTTTAGACAAAGCTACAGGTTTCCCTGCTGGACCGATTTGGATGAAATTTAAAATACAAATAGATACTATCAAAAACCCGATACCTTTGATATAAAATTTCATTTTGGATCAAAAGTGACTTTTTGAGAGGTATTCAAAATTTCAAATTTGTCCTATCTTTAACATGGCGAAAAGACAATTCTAACTATTTTGCTCCCTGATGACGTCATCTAGGAACATATATATTATTATTAGTAATTTTCATCCCTAATGGAACAAAAAATTTTTTAGGATAGATCCATTCAGATAGAAATAGATTAACGTGATAAGAGGGAGTGCTACCAACATAACAAAAATAAAAAAGCTAAAATTTTATAAAATTTGGTGAAATCCTATGTTTATCGTTTCGAATGAATACCAAACGAAATATTTACAATCTACCAACATAACAAAAATAAAAAACCTAAAATTTTATAAAATTTGGTGAAATCCTATGTTTATCGCTTCGAATGGATACCAAACGATGTATTTACATTCTACCAACATAACAAAAATAAAAAACCTAAAATTTTATAAAATTTGGGGAATTCCTATGTTTATCGTTTCGAATGAATACCAAACGAAGTATTTACAATCTACCAACATAACAATAATAAAAAACCTAAAATTTTATAAAATTTGGTAAAATCCTATGTTTATCGTTTCGAATGGATACCAAACGATGTATTTACATTCTACCAACATAACAAAAATAAAAAACCTAAAATTTTATAAAATTTGGTAAAATCCTATGTTTATCGTTTCGAATGGATACCAAACGATGTATTTACATTCTACCAACATAACAAAAATAAAAAACCTAAAATTTTATAAAATTTGGTGAAATCCTATGTTTATCGTTTCGAATGGATACCAAACGATGTATTTATTTTTTACTGTTTGGAATGCATATTAAAAGATCTATTCATGGGATAACTTAATATTTAATAAACAAAAATTAATAAATAATATTTTCATGTAATATTTCACAAAAAGAAGTGAAATCTCAGCCAAAAACATCGGAGATGCAAAAGGGGGCGCCTCGCATTATTTTTGCCTAGCGTCGAGGTGAAATCAAAAAAATGCGCCTCGCTTTTCTGATTTATATAAAAGCGAGGATATATGAAACAAATAAAATTCTGTAGGGGTTTTATTTAAGTGAAAATATTTCCTCGCTTTTATATAAATCAGAAAAGCGAGGCGCATTTTTTTGATTTCACCTCGACGCTAGGCAAAAATAATGCGAGGCGCCCCTTTTTGCATCTCCGATGTTTTTGGCTGAGATATATATTACATATATACATAGGTAAGAGAAAGTAAAAGCTCTTTTCAAATTATAAAAAAAAAAATAATAAAATAATTTTTCTTTAAAAACTAGAAATAATAACCATAATAAAAAAGCAATGAATATCTATAGATAAATAACGAAACAAGAGATCTCACGTCAACTTTAAATTATAAAATTAATTTTTTGAGTTTTGTTTTTAGTCTAAACTATCAGATTGATATTAAACCTTTTATTAATTGTCTTTAATCACTACTTGGGCAATAAATACTAGTGACATATTAACAAATTCTAAGTGCCAAGAGATGTCAAAATGGTAGCTGATAGACATGGGTGATACTGTATCAATCTGATATTTTGTATCAGGTATGAAAAAGTAACAGATAGTCAATGGGTGCGAGCAAAAAATATCAGGTATTTGAGTAACAGCTACTCAGGCACACTCCACTAGACTCGTACTGGGTTTCTCGCGCTTGCGCATTGATCAAATACTTTCTTTTCACTTTAGAGCGTCTTCTCTTACCCGATACAGTTTACGTATCGCCTGTTCTCTCTTGCGACCCTCAACTCGCGACGCTCCGCCCCGTCTCTTTTCTCCTGGCAGGGCAATTTTGCTATTGCTCTGGCGCGCTTTTCGAACGTCATTCCGAATCATTTTTACATTTTTTACTCTACTTTTCTCACTAGGCCTTATAATAATTAAATACAAATCTAATTATTACTAATATATTATTTCTCTTTTCTTTACTTTAAGAAAGAGAGGAGAAATGAAAAAAAAAAAAAAAATTTTAATAAATAAGTTATCTTTTTTTTACTTTGAAACTATTTTTTTATTTAAAAACATTAATTAAAAAAGTAAAAATACAAGTAACTGTGAATTTAAAAACATAATGAACTTCAATAAATTAAATTTCTTTCGCTAGTAAAGAAATTTGTTAATTATTTTTCTAGTGCAGTATATAACATGACATTTTAAATTTAGAGACATTAAAATGCAAGTTCTTATTGATAACTCCACAATGATCGAAGTATCAAATCAGATTTGTGGCTAAATTACCAACGGTTGGAGACCAAGAAAATTACTACTACGTATCAAATCTGTTACTTGTATTTATGGGAAGTTAGCGTTGCTGAGTGAAATTTGTATCGGGTACGAACAAATACCTGTAACAGCGAGTACCTGGTACAGCAAAATCGCGTATCGACCCATGTCTACTAGCTAATAATATTTAATGCATTTGGTTGATTTTCATTGATCTTTTAATAGAGATGGGCAAAATCGTTCTTTTTGAAGAACGGGTCGTTCGCCGTTCGATCTCTGAAACGACCCGTTCTCCACGACCCGTTCATCGTTCTTTTTTCACTGTCTCTGACCCCCCCCCCCCCCCGTCTCATCGAGGACGAAGGTTTTTTTTTTTAACATTCACACTTTTTTCTCATTCCCACAGTCTTTTTCGGCAACTTTGGCTATATAAGACTTGACGATAACTGTTATTTATGGATCTATCTATATTGGGGTCCAGGCATTTCTATTTAAACCATTTGGTATCCAAATGGCTTAAATAAAATCATCGGACTGCCTGGGGTCCGAACCCGTCGCGGGTTCGGTATAGAAGGTGGGCACGCTACCAACTACAGCAAGCCCGGGGCATGAAGCAGGTTAATTTACTTACTTTAGTGTTGAAAAAATATTTAATTTTATTTTAATATGTCAAGTTGGATATTTACTAGCCCACAGACTTAATAAAAATAATCTGAAATAAAATGAATATAAATAATGTTTAGAAAAAATTAACGATTAGATATAATAGTTTTATGAAAAATATTAATACCTTTTAATAAGTTAAAATTTGGTTTCATAGTATTTTTAAGGTTCTAAGCTTTTCTAAGGCTTTAAGCTGTTCGTTAAAAAAAAATTACCTTATCCATCGTGTTAACAAATGTCAAAAAATTAATATCAAGTGTGCTATGGAATCAATATTATCAATAATTTGTATTTTTTGGACATATCGATACCTTTTATCATCTTTGAGGGTTAAAAAATAGTTACTTCTATGCATTTTGATAAAAAATTAAACAAAAACACCAAAAAAAAAAACAATCTATAAGGTTTAAAAAAAACAACGATATGAATAATTCAATGACAAATGTCAGTTTTGATTGCCCGCCACCCGAATTTTATCGATAAATCCCGAACAAACACGAAGAAATAAGGAAGAAAAGCTAAAAAAAAATGAACAGAGGACTGCCCGTTTGCCGAAGACAGGCCAAAACAAATGAACGGATGAACGGCAGTTCGCCAAACGAACGGAAGGCGCCAAAAAAAGGAAAAAAAAAAAAAAAAGGGGGGGGGCCGGCCAAAGAAGAGGTAAAAAAAAGGAGGTCCGGTGAACGGCGAACGGTTAAAAGCGCGACCCGTTCACTTAGACGACCCGTTCGTGAACGGAACGCCCACCTCTATCTTTTAACAATAAATGTTATTATATATTATGTATCTTTTATAAAAGCATAAAAATATATAAATATAGGCTAATACTACTCTCTTAAAACGAATTAGTAGAATTTTTACTTATTCAAACAGTAGGTAAGAAAATTACACGAAATTTAGTCATTTTGAGTAGAATCTACTAATATATTTAGTAAATTTATTGGTTACTTTTAGATTATTAAATATTTATTAATTCATATATCCGAAAAAATAAGGGTGTGCCGCCGGGAGTCGAACCACGGATCCTCCGATTGGTACTCAGAGTGCCCTAACCACTAGACCACTTTTAGATTAGTTATTTTTTACTAATTCAAAAAGTAGTTCATTCAATTCCGGCTGTCTGAGAAGCCAACATGGCCGACCAGCTGTTTGATCGGTTCCTTAATAAAGACATTTTTGGCAATATAAGGCTTTATTTAAGTAATAATAATACAAATAAATAATAATATTGAGATAACTTTTATTTTTTGTTAAAAATAGCAGGAAATATATGTTAAGTCAAAACAAATAGATTCCAAATTTTTTTTAATTAATAAAATATTATTTTTTAAATAGTCAATTAAGAAATATTTTTACTTAAAATTTAGTAAATATATTTCTTGCTATAACGATAATTAGTTTTATTAAGTTTATTTAGAAATAAATTGCTGGGAAGGAATATAGTAACATTCAAGTAAAAAGCATTGTCAACATCAGCTACATACTTATATACCAAATAACAGAGAAGTAAGAGTAAGTCAAGTTTAAGTGGGTTCGGCCTAGAACTCAAGTCAGTAAACACAGGTTAGGTCCCGGTGACATCGCACCTTGTTTCATATATCTTAAACATTTCTTTTTTTTTGGTCATTATTTTTTTAAAAATTCACTTATTCAATTAGTGAATTTTTCATATTAATAATTTTTACTAATTGAAAAGGTGGATATCCACTATTTACGGGTGGTCTACTTTGCACATCTTAAAAAAGTGACTATTCACTATGAATTAGTAGTTTTTTACTAATTCGTTTTTAGAGAGTACATCGTCTGTTAGACTAGCCTGCCATCTATTGCAAGAATGCTGAACTAATTTGACAGTTGATTTTTAAATAAATCATCTAAGCTTATTTTAAAAATTTCTTAATTAATATGTGATTAATAATAACAATAAATTCATTTTTAAATTTAAAAAAAAATTAAAGATTATTGGGACAGATTGTTTTTTGTATTTGCTTGATAACAAAAAACATTAATTACGATAATTTTTTTAATAAGTCATTAAAAAGATTATAGCTCGATGTCCCAATAATCTCTTATGAATTTAATTCATTAACCGCATTGAAAAATTCCTTATAATAGTCTAGTTTGTTTTAAAGTACGTTTAGACGTCGCTCCTGAACCTCCTTAAGTAACTCAGATTATTTTGGGAATTGTCAAATCGACAATCCAAGAACAATTACGTAGCGTGAAATATATTTTCTTTTTTAAACTTGTACAAATATTGATTGACGTTATTACTCTTAATTAAATAATAAGTGATTAAATAAACAGAAGGAGAGATTTCAAATCGCAATTGATGGAATAGTTAATTTCCAATCAAACCAAGAGAGAAGAGATCAAACACAAATATAATATAATTGTCAAAAGAATAATAATTAATGAAATCGATGACGAATGAATATTAATTTCGCTCGCTCTCTTTCCATCCGATCAAAGGCTCTTTTTTTTTTATTCCTCCCTCCCCTCTGCCCCTTTGGTGTTTAGCGCCCCACGTAATGCAAACGAGTTCCTGTAGAGATGATTTCTCAATTTGTCATGATATCGTTTTAGTTTAGGCCCTCTCTGTGTGTGTGTGTGATTATCATCTCGCGCATAAATAATAACGACAAAGGATGGATGCAATGCGAATAAAGATTTGGCCATGAATCAAATTGGCTGTGAGCATTTTAAAAAGGATTGCTATGAAAACAAAAACCGCTCTCGGGCTTGGTGTAGTTGGTAGCGCGCCTGCCTTGTATACCAAATGGCTTAAATAAGAATCCCTGGACTCCGAAAATATATATATTATTTGGACCCTGTTATGCATTAGTGTGTCAAGCGCCAAAAAAATTAAGCTCGGATTATTGTTTCAAATGCTATAATTAATATTATTTTTTATGAAATATGTCCTAAAAAAATTTATATTTAATGTTACTTGCACAATTGACAAAAAAAAATTATATATAATCCAATGAAAACAAAAAAACTTTAATGTTAATTTTCTCAAAATTCGGTAGCTGGCGCTTGACACACTAATGTGTAACAGGGTCCAATTATAATTAAAATATGTGAAAATAAAAATTATCGTTTAATAAACAATTAATTAAAAATAAATATTTTTTATTTGACCAACAATTAATTACCATTAAATTATCAATAATAAAAGTGTCTTGCCACCTTTAAAACTTTAAAATAACTAGA
Organism: Euborellia annulipes; assembly: GCA_023213315.1. Lineage (NCBI taxonomy): Eukaryota > Metazoa > Arthropoda > Insecta > Dermaptera > Anisolabididae > Euborellia > Euborellia annulipes. The sequence continues at coordinate 1,072 of JAKCPI010002198.1, read as the reverse complement.
TGCAACTACGGTTATCGACAGCCATATATGAGGTCGTCCACATATTACGTTAAGGGCGGGAGGGGGAGGGGTCTGTCCAAAACGTTACTAATTGTGACATGGGAGATCCGGGGGTTTTTCTAAGTGTGTCATAACAATTAGAAGTTTATCAAGGAAAGGTTGCAGGAGCTGAGACTGGCAGCCAAATCTTTTTCTTTAAATATTTTATTGGGCCGACGTTTCTGTCTCGATAGAGGCCATCTTCAGGGCCCAATAAGTGTCAAGGAAATATATATAATTTGCAATACACATAGCTGCCTAATGCAAATTATATATATTTCCTTGACAATTATTGGATCTTGAATTTTCAGAGACCGATACGTCGACCCAATAAAATAGTTAAGTGGGTGGCCACCCACTCGCCCGCCCGATTCCGTGGCCAGTAGTATAAAAAATAATTGATTTTTGAATTTTTAAAAAAATCGTTGGTCTCGCGCCGGAGTCCCGGGTTCGCTTCCCGTCCCAAGCGAGAAAATTTATTTCATTTGATTTAACTACAAATCATTTGAAATAAATAGGGATAGGGTCTAAATAACCTTAGTTGTCGAAAAAGACCTTAAAAAAAAATCGTTAGAGCGAATTTTGGGAAAAAAAACAGAAAAACTACATCAGTAAAGTATTAGTACTTTTTTGATTAAAAGCTTATTTTCACGCTCCCGGGGGGTGACTAACTTAAATATAAAATTTCAACCTCCTAGCTTCAATTCCTTCATGCTTAAAATTGAACACAGACCCACCCATACACACACACACCCACACGCACAGACAGACAGACCATGTCGCGAAAACCACTTTTTTTGGATTCAGGGGACCTCAAAACGTGAAGATCCATCAAAATCTCGACATCGAATTTTTGACATGAATCCAATACTTTCTCTCTATATATATTAACATATATAGAGGTAAGAGAAAGTAAAAACAAAATATGTCTAATTATTTTTGACGCGTAGTATAGGCCTCTACATTATATAGGTAAAAGAAAGTAAAATGGAGAATTGATTAATTCAATATTTCTTTTTTCAAACAATAAATT
>JAKCPI010002197.1:0-23755 GCA_023213315.1 Euborellia annulipes | reverse complement strand
AAAAAATTAAAAAATTCTAAGATATTCCATACCAAAAATGGCATTTTTATAGACATTTTCGAGGCCTAGCAGCTATGATTATTTCTTTATTGCATTCAAACAGGGACGTTTAGGTCGACTATGCGACCATCTTCATGGCTAGGGTTCAGTCAAGAGGGTTTCTATTGACTGAACCCTAGCCATGAAGATGGTCGTATAGTCGACCTAAACGTCCCTGTTTGAATGCAATAAAGAAATAATCATAGCTGCTTAGCCTTTTTATTCATCCTGCTACATATTGTTATTCACCTCGCTTGCAATTCATATTATATTAATATTATAAAAAAAATTTTTAATTATTTTTCACGGTGGGTTGTTGCCCGGTGCGGGGCGCACTTTCCGCCTATTCCCCTAGCTACGCCCTCGGATGTGAGTCAGTAAAAATTAATTTTAAAAATTATATTGTTCCAAGGGTGGATACAATGGGGAAGGGATAAAGGAGATAATTACCCCCCCCCCCCCCCTCGAGATTTGAGGAAAATAAATTTTATTTTTAATATAAAATTTTGGAAATTAATAGTTAAAAATCTGGTGTGACTGGCGCACAGCACACAACTTTCTCTTACCTTCGGTAATCGAAAGTTGTGTTCTGTGCTTGTCACACCAGATTTTTTGTGTCGAAATATATTTAGTTTCCGCCAATATATTAGAAATTTAAGATGTTAAAATTATAAACATGGGAAAATATTTATATTTTGTTACCATGGCAACCATTTCTCCTATCTTTCCTATGAAGCACAAGAGTAAAGTGTGCTTCAAACAATTTTGAGGGCAAAATGAGAATATACATTTGAAAGAGCATCTAAAAAATGATTGATTTTTTGAATTTTAATCAAAATCGTTAGAGCGAATTTTGAGAAAATCGAAAAAAACTGAAAAAGTACATCAGTAAAGTACTAGTACTCTTTGGCCGATTTTGATTAAAAGCTTATTTTTTCCGGTCCCGGGAGGTATTTAACTTAAATATAAAATTTCAACCTCCTAGCTCAATTCCTTCATGCTTAAAATTGAACACACACACACACACACACACACACACACACAGACACACACACACACACACACACACACACACACACACACAGAGACAGACCATGTCGCGAAAACCACTTTTTGGATTCAGGGGACCTCAAAACGTGAAGATCCATCAAAATCTCGACATCGAATTTTTTGACACGAATCCAATACTTTCTCTCTATATATATTAACATATATATGAGGTAAGAGAAAGTAAAAATTTGATTTGTATGGTAAACAAGAACAGAATGGACCTTTATTATTATATTAAGAAAATAATTGTGTACTGTGGGGCCTGTCACACCAGATTACCCCCCACCCCCACCAAAGAAACTTCAAGATCCGCCCTTGTATTGTACTACATAATTTCTTTACTTTTGTATATATAATTCAACAATATGATGAATCTATTTATTAATGATACTCTGCTTTAGTCGGAAACGTTTCGGTGCATTTATTAAGCTCCATCTTCAGGTCTTGAGTTGGTGTATATAAACCTCGAAATTGGCCTAGTAATATAGCATATACTGTACATTGTTTCTTACTTAATAACTATTTTCTAAAACTTTCTTATAATGATACAAAATCTGGTGTGACTGGTCGCACCGAAGATAAGAGAGATACACTGTATTTTGTTCACAGTCACACAGACAGACCATGTCGCGAAAATCACTTTTTTGGATTCAGGGGACCTCAAAACGTGTATATCCATCAAAATCTCGACATTCGAATTTTTACATGAATCCAATACTTTTTCTCTCCATATATACATTAACATATATAGCTATATAATACAAATTTAATTTGAATCAATTAATATTTCATAAAATTAAGTTACACCACATTCAAATAAATAATAGAATGGAGTTGGAAGGCTGGGGGGAGGGAATTGAAATTGCTTGCGTGCAATAATAACTCATAGGAATACAAAACACCGACTTTAAGAAATAATTTTTATTTCTACTGTATAATAAATATAAGATGAAAAAAAAAAAAAAAAGTGGTTGGTAGGTATATCTGACTGAAATTTCTCTTGGAATAAAACGCATCTGAGAACAAGGTTGTGGTTTTTGCAATGCAAAGCTAAACATGCAACTAACTACTTTCTTTTTTATTTATTTCTTCTTTAACGCAACGAGTTATAATTAACCACTTCTTTTTGTCCCCAAAAGTAAGTAAAAGAATTGCATTTAGCAGATGTTCTCCAAGTGTGAATTTGGAATAGATTTTTCGCTTTCGCCTCATCCTTTGAACATCTTTGATGATGACGATGACGATGATAGTGGCTTTAAAAAGAAGAAGGGGAGGGAGGGGAAGGAGGGGGAGGAGGGGTACTTCTCTCTCTTTCTATCCTCTCTCGATGCAAAAAATAAATAAATAAAAAGTGAAATTGGATGACGTCAAGGTCAATGCCACCGAGATGCTCCATTCAATGATCACATGCAAAAATTAACCAGAAGGCCTAAAATGAAAAACCAATTGAGAAACGCAGGGTAACACGGCATTTATTAAACAAATTTAGGTAATTTTGGTCGGTATAAAGACAATCAACGATAAGGAGAATAAAACCAGCTTTAGTTTTTCTCTCTCACAACTTCAATTTATTTGCAAATATTTAGACCGTCCAGACACGAGGCTCATGCGCTCAATTGTTCTTGAGAATTTTTTTACTTATTTGACAATCTATCTCAAAAAATTCAAAAAAAAAAAAAAAAAAAAAAAATTCATACAGCACTGAGGATGGCCCCTGTATAGGAGCCGAAATATTTGCAAATAAATTGAAGCTGTGAGAGAGAAAAACTAAAGCTGGTTTTATTCTCCTTATCGTCCTCAACTGCGATTCCCAGCTACAAACAACTACTGTATTAACGAGAATCAATTTATAATGAAATTGAAATATTTTTTAAAACGTTTATTTTAAAATCATCAACAGGTCTATTCTCTAAAAACAGACGTTAAAATTTAAAATAAACAAATATGTGTTAAAAACTAATGTAAAAACAATTAGCGGTAAAAAATGCTATTCAAAATCACTTCCTTGCCTCAAATAGCTATTCTGTAAACAAAAATTTTAAAGCAATACCGTTAAAATTTAGTAGTGTTAAAAATTAATGTCATGTCTAGGGGGTGGTTTTAAATTTTAACGTCTGTTTTTAGAAAATAGACCTGCAAATGATTTCAAACAAACAAAGTGCTATAAATGATACAAAGAATAAATAAAATTAGAATAATAGACAGGAAGAGAGGATGTCAGCCAAAAGGAGAGCCTCTATCGAATAAAAATCTCCATACAGAAGACGTTTCGTTTAGAATTAAATAAAGCCATCAACAGTTCTTAAGAGATTATTGCAATCTCAAAGTGTATACCTTGATTTATTTGAAATTATCACCCATTTGGGGAGTTAATTTAATAATTATCTCCTCTCTAGGAAGAGAAATGAAAATGATTGTTTTTTTTTTTTTTGTTTTTTGGGGTTCATTGAAGTGCGAAAAATAATCAGCTACGAATTTCTTATTTCTTCTTTAATAAATCACGCCACTTGTAAAAACTTTTATTGTTTCGGGTGGAAAAAAAAACAGATTTATAAAATTAAAAAAGTCGGAAGAGGAAGTGAACGAAATCATTTTATTTATTATAAATTGTAAAACAAAAAGATTATTAAGTGAAAATTTTATTGTAGTAAAAAAAGAAAGAAATCAAATCAAGATCTGAGAGTAAAAGAAAAAAAAAATTTCCTTTATATTAAACAAACGAATTAAATTTTGCTTTTTACTTTCTTGTATAGGTACGAAATAAAAAAAGTATTGTAATCGTAAAAAAATTATACTCGAGATTTTAATGATTCTCGACGTTTTTTAGTTTGACTATTTTTGGAATGATCATCTCTGTACGTGTGTGTGTGTGTGCTCACGATTACTTAAAAACGCAAGCAGACAGCTCGATGGAATTAGTTATATAATCTTCAGTTGAATGGGTGTAGATATTTATTTAGGAGAAAGGAACGCGAGTCTTCCCGGGAACAGCAGCCAGGTGAAATAAAAAGAAAACAATTTTATATCCTGTCGCTGTCTCTCGTCCTCAGGGCTGACAATTTTACTTGAACTCATCCTTATGGCAAGTACAAGTGTCAGCCCTGAGGATGAGTGCGACTAGCACTCGAAACGTCAGCCACAGAATATAAAGGTTTTTTTTAATTTCACCTGGCTGCTGTTCCCGGGAAGACTTTCTTCTAATTTGTTATATAGTGCTCACATTCAAATTGTATAATAGATCTGTATACATTTTTAGAGTAAACCGAAACGTCAACCAAAAGTAGTACTTTAAGTAATCAATTTTCTCAAAATATTATTTTTATTCTTTTGTTCGAAAACAATAGATTTTGGGACAATCAACGAATTCTAATTTTGAAAAAACAAGGAAGAAATTTCTACATCGGTAATGTGTAAAGAAAAGAATAGCAGCGAGATAATGGTGCCCTCTATGCTGACGTTTCGGTCTTGGTTAAGAACATACTCAGATATTTCAATCATATATGTAGTGGACATAAAAATTAGGTTATATATTACAATAATATGTTCAATCAATAATTGAATAAGCCAATCAATTGAGTACAGGCAGTAAATGAGGATGGTCTTAACCAAGACCGAAACGTCAGCATAGAGGGGCTAATAAATGCAATATTATCTAGCTGCTATTGTTTTCTTTACACATTACTACTGTACTTCGGGAATCCCGAGTAGGCCTACACGAGCAAGTCCTTGGCGAATTCTTTTGGTTTGAAGTTTACCGTCAAGCACAGCAACATTTCTAGGCTTAGCTAAATTCATAATATTATTCTTGTTAGAACAATAGTGTTTACTTTGTCGTAGTTTTTTAATCTATTAGTTGAAATTAAAATTTCTTTTCCGAAAGGAAATCCTGTCAAATTACCTTCAAGTCCTCCCTTTAAAGGCAAAGCGTTAATAAATTATAAATTTCACTTAATTTAGATGTATTTAAGAGATAAACGAACGGGAAGCGATGCTCTATTTTCAAAGAAAAATTTCCAAAAAAAAAAAAAAATACAATCTAAAGGCAAAAAAAACGAACAAACAATAAACAGAATAGTTAACACAGATGTAAATGTTAGATTGAGCCCATCAACATTTGAGAGAGATTTGCATATGCAAATTGATCGGAGCAAATGGACATTCGAATGAAGACGAAGGAAAAAAATTTGATTTTTCTCCAAAGATGTTTTTGAAAAAATTCCCTGTCAATTAACTTATATTTGCTTTAATTAATAAATATTATACTGCTCTCAGATGCAAATAGGCTAGTTGAAAAATGTAATGTAATTCTTTCCACTAACAGTCATTCAGTTATTATAATAAATTATGGAATAGTTAAAATTAATTAAAAACACTAGGTGATATATTTCCAAATATATATAAATAAATGCTATGCATTTTGCCACTCAGGTCCATTCTCTAAAAACAGACGTTAAAATTTTACATCATAAATTGCGTGTTAAAAAGTAAAGTAATAACATAAGCGTTAAAAAATGCTATTCTCTAAATCAAGTTTTAACAGTGACGTTAATATTTTACTTTTTAGCACCAGGTGTTAACGATCCATATGAAGATAGCTACGTTTTCTGGAGCTTAAAAATTTGATTTGTATTTATATTCGGGCAAACAAGTACAGAATGCGCCTTTAAATTACCGAAATTAAGAAAAACTGTGTGTTGTGCAACCAGTCACACCAGATTACCCCCCCCCCGAGAAACACCTCTGGATCCGCTCTTGCATTCTACCCTATTCAAAGCACCCCCTAGACATGACATCAATTATTAACACTATTGACTAAATGTTTACGCTGTGGCGTTAAAGTTTTTGCTTACTGAATAGCAATTTGATGCAAGTGTTAAAATAAATTAACGCTGATTTCTGATGTTAAAAGTTAACGTTTTTGCTTATAGAATGTGTCGTCATCTTAAGAAGTCAGTCAAAAAAATAAGGTTACAATTATTTTGAAATTTCAAATGGATAAATATCTGAGTCCTGGGCTTGCCACTGCCTATTTTATGATAAAAAGGAAAATATTAAATATAGCTACGTATTTTGTGAGTATCCCCCCCCCCCCAAAAAACCCCCCCCCCCCCCCCTTATAACTTTTCTAGTGGATCAAGTGACATTTTATGCCTGCTCGGGAGTCTAATTTAGAATCTTTAAGAAAACTAAAAGCAGAATAGTGGAGGATTTGGGTCGTTCTAAATCGAAAGGTGCGAGAGATGCCTAAGCACCAGGCGACGCACAGTGGGGCAGAATCTAAAATGGCCCCTGAGCTCCCCCATCCCCAGAGCTCTCTCTAGGTCCTTTCAAAGTTGACTAAAACTCCCTATCAGTAGACGGCTCGGCACCGACAATTTGGCAACGGGAAACGAAAATTCATCATAACTGGTACAGGGAGCGCCACAATTAAGTCCCCACCTGATAGCTTTAGCTTTAAGTATATGATAAATGATGAAATAATTTGAAATTTGAAAAGGTAAAATAAAATCATCTGTACCAGATCTTACGTTTTACCTTTTTGGCCATTAAAATTATTTCACTTTACACCATATACTATACTATATACTTAAGGCCAAAACTAACAAGTGGGGACTTAATTATGGCGCTCACTGTACCCGTCCTGGAGCCAGAAAATCATCATTCATTATAAATGGCACCCAACCTGGAGCCAACTGAAAAACATCAACTATTATACTATGTGATATTAAAGATTGTACTTTTTATATTGTTCAATACTCAAACTATATTAAATTAAATTAATTATTTTGTAATTTTTGCCACGGAATAGAGATTCTGCCCCACTGTGGGGCGCCTGGTGCTTAGGCAACTCACACAACTCATAAGCCTCGTTTCGATTAGAGAAGGATCCAAAATTCAACTTCCTTCCAGGTAATTATAATTTTAGGTTATTGTCTAAATAAATAGACGTAAGCCTGCCCATGTCCGATGGGCAGACTGCCAGAGACAGAGAGAGAGAGAGAGAGAGAAGATCTTCATCTCCGGCGCTTCCGGCGCACGTGTCACACACAAACTCTGAGAAGGAGACAGAAACAACAGCTCAAGAGCATGCTCCCCCCCCCCCCCCCCTCTCTCTGTCTCGATTTATTATATAGCAGCAACCTTTTTTCTTTTCTTTTTTTTTTCATCTACAAACCCTTATTTTATATATGAAGGTATTTTAGCGACAAGCAAAGAATAAACAAACAACAAGCAAACATGTTAAATATTTCTGGTCTATTTAGACGATTCTTCTTTTAGTTAAGCAAGATGAAATACGAGGGTGGTTCGAAAAGTTCTCGGCCTGACAAAGAAAACACAAGATTTTTGAGAATTTTTTTTTTTTCTACATAGTCACCTCGTAATTTAATACACATCAGCAGGATTCCATAAGTTTAAAAACATTCTTGAAAAGTGTTCAATCGATTGAGTTTTTGATTTTCTCAAAATCAGTTCTAAAGATTTTAATTAAAATTCAAAAATCAATTATTTTCTTAGATGCTCTTTAACTTCAAAATTGTTTGAAGCACACTTTACTCTTGTACTTATCCGAGTCCACTGTTAACATCGAGCAGAAAGCTTTTTAATGTCCAAAACATCGTGTAAAATGTTTTGGGCACGGTCGAATGAGATGTTTGCAGTCAGCAAGTTCACGTGCCTTCAATCGGGGATCATCATTAAGGATTTTTATTTGTGCGTCCCAACAACATGAATTGATTTCGGACCGCGTTTAAATTCAGCTGCCCACTTTTTGACCGTCGAAATCGAAGGGGACGAATCCTTTAAAGTGGAATTCAACTCATTTTTAGTGTTAGAGCCTTCAAAACAAAGTATTTTATTAAAGCGCTAACTTCAATTGTTTCCATTTTCACGCAATTACGAAAAGTGTTTAATTCTTTCGATTGCCACACTCAAGCAAATAAACGCAAGTGTTTGACAACTTCGCCGAGAGCCATCTAAAGGATCATATTTGAAATATAATATATTAGGCACATTTAGTGCTATAGGGGAGAAGAACTTTTTGAACTACCCTCGTAGCGCTGAACATAGGCCGAGGTGATTTCAGAAACATGAGAGAAATAATCTAAATTTGAAATCACACACAAAATAAGAAAAATAAATAAAATGAAAGGGAATGTCAAATAAATATATGGCAATAAGCAAAAACAAAAGCTGTGATTGAGAGTAGTCAGCCAATTGCATGTAAATAAAACTGGGCTTTTCTGTCCAATAAGCAAAAAAATTATTGGCCTACTATCTATGTGTAGGTATTTTCTTATATTAACATCGATAAATATTTTCTAGATAAAAAAAAATTATTTGAGCACAGTGGTAGAACATTCGCCTCTTGAGTTGCGAGCTTCCCGATAAAAGTATGGGATAATCCAAAACTTGTATATATAGATAAGAGAAAGTAATAGTTTCCTTTTTAAATGCTTTTTATATTATTGAAGTTCCATTAGCGTAGGATTTTAAATTTTTACGTAATTAGCAAAAACACCCTTAAAAAAAAAAAAAAAAGGGATAACAGGGAATCCTCTGGTGGCTCTTGAATTGGCATTGGAATGGAAATTTATCCAAAATGAAGTGACATAACCAATCTATGAGAAAGGGATTCCCTCCCCGTTAATTAATACGTCCTCAATTAGTCGGGCAGTTGGGAGCAGAGAGAATTGTAATGAAGCTCTCTCGACCTAAATGTCAGGCAAATTTGGAAATTTTATTTATTCCCTTGGAAAGAGAGACGAAGACATCGAGAGGTCATCTTTAGATTCAAATAGGTGCTTTGATTTTATTTTACTCTTTGATGACATATTTATATTTAGTTATGTATTTTAGTTATCCTGATCTTCGCAAGGAGAAAAAATTAATTTCTCATCCAGATACAAAGAAACGTCCTCGTTATACGTATTTATGGTTAATAAACAAATTAAAAACCAACGATTGTAAAACTCGATTCGTGATTAATTTTTCTTCTTCTCACTCATTACAATTTTTTTTTTATTCATCGAGATATTTTTGAAAAATAATTATTTCAACCCGATTTCTTGACTAAACTCAATATAGGGATTCGAGCGAACTAACCTCTAAGGGACCTGAATGAAGTTACTAGCATTTTATATGCAATAAAGTTAGCAACATATACAACTTCAGGAATGAAAGTTGGAAGAAAACGCAGTCAAAATTTTTTCTTTAAAAATATTTATTTCAACAGCTGACGTTTCGGCTTTGGTCAAAGCCATCCTCGGAGGTATTATTGGTCATCATATACATATATTTTGAATTGTATCAGTATTAAAATTAATTTAGGATATAACTTCAGAGAAATTGTACTGTCCTGAGTCAATTATCACAAAAAAATAAATATATTGTATTGGTGATAGAAGAAGGAAAAAGTTTGTCTTGAACTGAAGACTTTTTTCTCTGATGTTATATCCTAAATTAATTTTAATACCTGATACAATTCAAAATATATGTATATGATGACTAGGGCTCGGATTTCGCCCTATTTGCCTTTTTTTAATTTATGGCTTCAAATTTAGACCAATATGATATGTATGTTCAAATAGCCAATTTCAATTTTTTACGAGCTATACATAGCCTAAATTTAAAATTTTTTGAATTATCAAGAAAATATTTCAAGGGGGGGGGGTAAAGGGGGTAATTACTCCCCCCTCCCCGAGATTTGAAAAAAAAAAATTTATTTTTAATGTAAAATTTTAAAAATTAGTACTTAAAATTTTGATTTCTATTTATATTCTGGCAAACAAGTACACTGTAAAAAAAATTTCGATGATTTTACAATTTTTTTGTTGTAAGCAAATTTCCAAGACCAATAGATACTAAATTTACTATACAGTTGAATTATATTTTTACAAAACTCTTTGCAAAAATCGTTTACAAATGTGTGGTAATTTTACTAATATTTAGCAATTTTCGAGTCCAAATGTCTGGTAATTTTACCAATATTTAGCAATTTCGAGTCCAAATTTGGTAATTTTACTAATATTTAGCAATTTTACAATCCAAATGTCTGGTAATTTTACAAATATTTAGCAATTTTACAATCCAAATGTTTGTAATTTTACTAATATTTAGAAAAAAGATAAAAAATTTACGACTGGACCCATAGGTTATTGACCTTTAGGGGACGTCTCTACCTGGATGGAGTGAGGTAAATATTTTTATTTAATGAAAAATTCCTCCAGGATTTGAACACTGGCCTTTTTGGTAGAAGCCTTGCTGCCTAGTCCATTTGACCATCGAATCACCTGTTAACTAATGATCTATCTCTGCTATTTGGCATTCAAGTATGACCTCATTGTCAACTATTTTTACTAAATAATAAAATAAAAAATAAACTTAAAGTTATCATAATATTATTATTTTTTGTATTATTATAACTTAAATAAATCCTTATAGTGCCAAAAATGTCTTTATTAAGAAAGCTAAAAAGCAGTCGAAACAAAGTCGGCCATGTTGACCGTCTCAGAGAGACTTAAAAGGAAAATTACAATACGCTTGTATTGTAAAATTAGAAACCTTTTTGTAAAATTACAAACCCTTTTCTAAAATTACAAACCGTGTTCTAAAATTACAATGCCGTTGTATTGTAAAATTAGAAATCGTATGGTAAAATTACAATATTTACTCTAATTTTCCAAGAGAATTGTAATTTTAAAATGTTTTTTGGTTGTAAACATTTTTTGAATGCATAGATTTGTAAATTTAGTATACAAATGTATGGTAGTTATCATTTACAAGGAAAATTTGTAAATTTACTATACTAAAACATACTAAAATTAAAATTTTTTTTTACAGTGTACAGAATGCGCCTTTAAATTACCGAAATTAAGAAAAAATTTGTGTGCTGTGCGACCACTCACACCAGATTACCAAAAATAAGACATCAATTTTTAAAATTTTTTATATTATTCCTTAATTTCTGCCTTTAAAGTGCCTATTTTAATAATTTTTAGTGCTTAGTTGCCTGCCTATTTTAAAGATTTTCAGTGCGTATAAATCCGAGCCCTAATGATGACCAACAGCAGCTCCGAGGATGGCTTTGACCAAAACCGAAACGCCAGCTGTTGAAATATATTTTTAAAGAAAAATTTTTGGGTGCGTTTTCTTCCACCTTTCATTTCTCATACAAATTCCACCAGCCATAAAATACCCTTATAATATACAACTTCATTGAATATAAAATGCTTCTAATTTCACGTTGGTGTTCCTTGGTTCGCTGGACATCCTTGATCTCTCTAATTTTCTCGTTTCTAATGTGTTGGAGTCTCGAAATTCCAGCTGACCTACGCCAAAAGTCAATTTTAGGGGCTAACAGGTGTGATATGTTTGTTTTGGTCAGCTCCCAAACGTCGCAATACTTTCGACTATGCTTTTATACATCGAAGTCATACTTTTATAGGATATAGACTTGCTAAACAATATCGAGTTCAGGTGTTGAATCGCCCGTCTACCCTGATTGATCTTATTCAGGATGTCGCTATCGCTTTTACTTGTCTTTGTCCACTGTAACACCGAGATATTTTAATTGTTGCATGATCCCTCCATTTTCTCGCAAGACGAGACTTCATTTGCCGCAACAACTACCTGGTCGTCAGCAAAAAGTATGGTGTCCAACTGGAAGTCAAATCAAATGAACAGAAGTAAAAACGATATAAAAAGAATTCATAAACTGTCAGCAACTGTTCTGACCTTTCGTTTTTCTCCCTCGTATAGCATCATCACCCACGCATAAAATTTAATCAGATTTCACTCACGTTGTTGTTGTTGTTGTTGTTGTCTCTTCTTCATCTCTCAAGTAAACGCCTATCAACCACAATGACACGCTTAACTTTCAAAATTATCTTCTTTTATTACGCCTGATCAGATCAGAAATAATTAACAAATTCTATTAATAAAAAATTTCTTTCATTTTCACCTTTTGCATGACTCTTTGTTAGTCAATCCGTTTGAGAGATGATTGATTATTAGAAGGAGTCAGTGGCCTCTAAATTTGTATCCCAAAAAACTTGTGTAGAGAAATTTTAACTTATATATGTTAATATTTCTAGAAAGTATTGTATCCATGTCAAAAAATTCGTGGGGATTTCGATATTTAGATCAGGAACGAAATGAGCTACGAGGTTAAATTTTATGTTATTTATTTATTTAAACTTTTTCTTCCCAAATACACAATTGCTGTGTATGGAAGCGCATAAAAAAAAATACAAAAATAATAGATAATATACATACTAGGGTATATCTTTATTTTAAGTCAAAATATTCACCAACACTATATAGTGGTTGTTTCAGGAGGTGGGTTTTAAGTCTTTTTTTTTTTTTTTTTTTGAAAATGACGACATTTGGAGATGATTTAATTTCACTTGGGAGAGCATTAAAAAGTCTTGGTCCCATTGAACTAGACGATTTTTCGCCCACCTTTAACCTAGATCTCGGGCAACTCAAATCTTCCCTATGTCTTGTATTCTTCTGTTATTTGTATATTTATATGTATTTTATTGTTAGGCATCCCCCCCCCCTCTTGAGGAGTGAAAATAAGCCAAAGAGTACTAGTACTTTACTGATGCACTTTTTCAGTTTATTTCGATTTTCTCAAAATTCGCTTAAGGTTAGTTAGGTTGAAGTGGCCGTTCCTAGAGAGGGAACACACTTAGGCCCTTTGTGATACCACGGTGGGGCTATCCCCTGCCTACCCTAAGAGGAGACTTCGGCAGGATGTTTGAATTATTTGCGGCAAGCTGGATCCGAACCCGAGACTTCGGACTCCGTAATCCTCAGCTTAGCCGGCTTAGCCATTGCCTCCTCTAAATGATTAAAATTCAAAAATCAATTATTTTTTAGATGCTCTTTAAAATGTATATTCCCCATTTTGCCATTGAAATCTTCTGAAGACCACTTTACTCTTGTACTTCATAGGAAAGAAGCCATGGCAATAAAATATAAATATTTTCCTCTGTTTACTAAATTTTACATCTTGAATTCTAAATATTGGCGGAAAAAGAAAGGAAAACTGCATAGAAAAATTCCAACTTGTTTAGAATTTAGAAATTTAGAGGGTCACTCACTCCTAGTATCCCTTCAAGATCAACTTATTTGTATTTTAATTTATTTTCTAAGACTAGCTTCCAAATATTTAAGGTTCTAATTACACAACTTATTTATTTATTTTATATTTTTCATTATTTGTTGTAGATCAAGAGTAAAGGAAAGTAAACATCACTTTTATTTTTTACGAGATCAAAATGACTCATAGCAAGTAAGAAACAAAAAATCAGGTCAGATATCATTTGAAGCAGAATAAAAAGTGCAAAGAGATTTTAAAATAAATGGCAAACATATAAATAAATAAATCGAAATTGCAATTAGCTAATCAGAATCAGAAAAATCATCTTTTGTAATCGGATATGTTCTTTTCTTAATCGCTTGGGGGAAATAGAATTGAGATTGCCTCACTCACACCAACCAACTCACTCGGGCGAATTAAACAAATAATAATAAAAAAAAAAACTCTATGGGAATATTATTTTACATTTGCTAATTGAGTTGTTGCCAAATTCAATGGGATCTTGAGAAGGTATGTGTAGAAAATGAAATAAATAAATCGGTGACGAATGCAATGCTTTCGATAAAATAGGTACTGTGACTGATCACAAATCTTCGGTAATTCAAAGTTATAAAAGCTCAATGTTATCTAAGAGCCGGTTGCTTCACTTCTAGTCAACTAACACACTTATCCGACAAATCATTGATATATTAAGCAAGAACACGCTTAACCTATGAGTTAGAAAAAAAATGAGTTTTTTTTCACATATAATTAGCTATCTGAGGTAGGCATATAAGGCAAGATTTGTGAAGTTAGCAACTTATTAAAGGCATCATTTATACAAATTATTAAAAGTTAAAATAATTTAAAAAATTTCCAAAAAATAAAAATAAATAAATAAACAAGACTTGTGTTCCTAATTTCACCTATTAGTTAAGCCCTTTACCAAACTTTTCGTTCTTAGCTAACTCCGATCTGAGATCTTATTTTTTAATTATATGATCAGCTTAACTAGATATGAAAAGACTCGAAAGTCAAGTTCCCCCTCCCCTCCCCGCCTATCATTCCTTAATATTCATCAAAAATCATTTATTTGTTCAATGAAGAATAGAAATGGCTGTGGTGATGATTGAATAAGGAACGCAATGAGCAGGGCAGAATTAAAAAACTTTTATATTATTTCGTCGACGTCATACATCAAACAATTGTTAATTTTGTCAAATACTATACACATGTGTTTTGATAATAATCGTCGATGAGTATACATTATAAAATTCTCCATCTATTTTGCGACAATTATTTCGTAACCATTTTATTTATAACAACATTCTTGTATACAACATAATTGTAATTATTTGTTAACTATTTAATAAATATCCAATGGCTATAGGTCCTGAAGATGGGAGCGAGACGTTCCCGAAACGTCGACGAAATAATATATTATTTCTGCTCATTGCGTTCCTTATTCAAAAATCATTTATATCTTTTCAATAGGTGCAGATCGACCCATTATTTTTAAATTTATCTTATAATGTGTGTGTGTGCATTAATCTTTCAAACATTGGCTAAAATAAATTTTAATTTTTCTGATTTATTAAAAACAAATCTAGCAGGGGTAGGAAGCGACACTTTTAAAGGGCGATTAATTAAAAAACCCCGAGGAAAAAATACTTGATGCTTTTTTAAAAACATCTAAATTTAGTTGAGAATTTTTTTGTTTTGGAATTCCTTGGCGTCGCCTTTTTTATTGTTTGTCACGTGACAATATCTGGAACGATATTCCAGAACAACTCAGGTCAAAAGAAAGCGACGGCTTATAAATAAAAAAGTCTCTTTTGCAAGTGATTCTTTAATATTAAAATCATTTTTTATTTTTGAAAAAAAAAAAAGAATTTTTTTTTGATGTCTGCCTCTGCTTTCACTCAGCCTGCGTCTATTCTAATAGGTGAACAAACAAATTTTATATTTCTCAATTCTCGCAGTTGAGAATTGATGACTAGTCTAGTTCTCTAGAATCCTCCTCTAATCTAAACGTTCAGAGGGTGCTATAATTTCAAAGAAATCTACTATCTATACAGTCCGTACGTCTTCGGCAGGGCACTAACTCCCCCCCCCCCGCCAAGGGGTGAAAAAAATATACAACGAATCTCTGCTGCAACGAATGAAGTCTTCAAGACAGTCGTTTGAGACTCTGCGCCATATTTTCATTGCATTTTTGATGTCGTTTTTGGCTTGTCGACATACTCTTTAGAGTTCAGGTGACTCAAAGAAAAAAAAAGTCACAGGTAGTGTCTGGGGAGCATGCTGGCTGGGCAGGGGACATCACCATTCCAGCGGGGGGGGGGGAATTCGGTCTCAGAGAGTCCATATCGACAAACTTTTGGAAAAACTCTTTTAGTCATTGACCTAAATTTTTCAGCAGGTTCTTTAATAGTTAAGAAAAACTAATAATCAAAAAGGTTCTTAATTTTTACCCCAAGTTTCGTATTTCTGTCGTCCGTATATTGATAGAGATATTTGTTTTGAGTAAAAATTCGATCATAGTAAGAAAAAATTGGGTCAAAACTATTTTTAAAATGCTTTTTTTTTTGTTCTCTGCCAAGAAATGCAAATTTTTTAAAAATTGTCTTGAAACAAAAGTCACCGTCAACTCGATTAAATAAATGTTTTATAATGCGGAATTTGACGTCACGATATTCTCTGATGACAGTTCATTTGTCATGAATCATCCTTTAATCGAATTCAGTGCAAGAAAGAAAGAAAAACTCAAGTTAAAAGAATGAATGATACCCAAATGGGGAGCAGCGAGGAAATCACCAAATATGTCTATTTTCTATATAGATTGATAGAATTTTATTTAATAAAAAATTATTTGATATGTCAGTACAACAGGGAAAGTTGCGTGACGTGCTCTTTAACACATCAGATTTTTTTTTAGTTATTAAGAAATAATTAAGGAGAGCGACTTACAAGTGCAGGATGTTGTTGTTTGCTACAAGTTGTCCGACTTCTTCTTCTGCGAATGATCCCTGAACAAGAAACAAATCAATTGTAGCTAAAGATAATAAATACTGGACAAAAGAGAATAAATTAAATAAAACTTACTTCATCACTGATTTCGAAGCTTCCAAAATTCAATTTGCCTTCATATGAGATCTGAAAAGAAAAAAATTAATTAATAAATCTTTTTATTTGAAGCCAGTACAACTAAAATATTGTTTCGGTTCTCATTAGAATCATCATCGAGCATACAACGATTTTGATTAAAATTCAAAAATCAACTATTTTTTTATATGCCTTTTAAAAAGTATGTCAGTAAAATTTTTCGTGAAAATTGTTTCAAGTACACTTTACTGATGTAATTCATATTTTTCAAATTCATTTTCCGTCTCTTTCTTCCATAGAGCCAATGTTAAATCCCCATTTGGGGATTTGCATGTTAATTTCGATTCAAATTCTTTACACATTTAAAAATTTTTTTCTCAATTCTTATGAATTTTTGTATTTATTTAGGATTTTCTACGGTAAGAGAAAGTTGTGTGCTGTGCGTTAATCACACCAGATTTTGGCTTTATTCTTTAGTTTTCGCGTGTTTTAATGCAAATATCAATAGCTGCGCTGCTTTTATTGCTAATCTCTTCCCAAATATCATCATATTTTCTTCTATGAGTCAAAAAGAAAGAAAGAAAGAAAGAAGGAATGATTCATCTCCTTCCTATACGAATTGCACATTACACATTTGAATGTCAAAAGGACATTCACATTTCAAAGATAATAGCAGCAGCATTATATGTAAATTCAAGTTTTTTTTTTTTTTTTTTTGACCTCTTTTCAAATTTAAAGCTATATTTGTAATAAAAATTTCAAATTTAAGTTAAATAACGAAAAAAGATTTGTAAATTTAGTCAACCTCTGGCGTATGACCTTTGGAAGGTGAAGAGAGATCTCTTTTAAGGGGCCCACGCTGGCTGTTCTTAAATCAAATTTAAAGAAAGGATTTTTACTTTCTCTTACCCTCTATATGAAATATATAAAGAGAGAAAGTATTGGATTCATGTCAAAAATTTGATGTCGAGATTTTGATGGATCTTCACGTTTTGAGGTCCCCTGAATCCAAAAAAGTGGATTTCGCGACATGGTCTGTCTGTCTGTGTGTGTGTGTTCGAACAAAATATCTCAGGAACTAAAAGGGCTACGAGGTTGAAATTTTATAATTAAGTTAGGCACCCCCCCAAGGGGTGAAAATAAGCTTTTGAATCAAAATCAGCCAAAGAGTACTAGTACTTTACTGATGCACTTTTTCAGTTTTTTCGATTTTCTCAAAATTCGCTCCAACGATTTTGATTAAAATTCAAAAATCAATTATTTTTCTTTTATCTTTCGATTTGAAATGAAAAATAGATGTGAATCGATGTGTCACATGACCCTATAACCGTAAAAAAAAATAACACGTGACCTGATAGATGTTCATTATGATGACGTAACTCGTGGCGCGTCAAAATATACAACTGTCAAAAAAAATGAGAGGTTAAAGGAGGTTATTTCTCCATAATTAAGAAAAAAATAATGGCCACTTTTATTTACATTCTGTCAACCTTTAACTCCTCCAAAACTTCACAAAATACAAAAAAGACTCTTTATTAATCTCGACTCAACAAAATACACATTCATTACAAAAATCAATAAACAACGAATTACAACAAAGTCCCAACAATGTCCCCTTACCATCTCCCTTATCCCATACGTCACCATCTCTTCTCTTTCTTACAATCTGATGAATGTAAACAAATGGAAAAAATTGCGGTAGGGAACCAAAACGTATTTTTCCCTGAACCAGTTTTTTATGCTGAATACGTAATATGTAATTATTCTTTTTCTACGACCTTTAGTTCAGCCCGTCTTTTTATGCGTACGGACAGACAGACAGACAGACGGACACCGGAATCTGCATATAGCTCTCTGCCCTTAGAGCCATGTACAGTGAGAGCTAAAATGATACGAATTACCGAGGGGACTGAAATGCATTGTTTTTATATCAGTTATCGGGATTTTCTCTGGGGATCGGCAAATTTGTAGGAATTAAGACGAATCGGGAAATATCGGGATTTCTCTGCATCATCTCCCACCCCTGGCCCCTCCCTGTTACTTTTTGGCCTCCCCATGGAAAAATTTCTGCAGGCGCCTATGGAAATTTAAAAGCAGACACACACACACACACACACACACACTTGTTTTTCATAGAATGTAATGCAAATGACTCATCATGTTTGTTTTCTTTTTAAATAAAAATCAAAAGTATTAATTAAGTTGAATAATTTTTGCTAATCATTTGAAGGTTAGTGAGTTAATGTCACCACGACAGAAGGAATATGGTGTGATTGATCGGACATATTTCTCTATATCGTGTTGTGTTCTGTCACACCACCCTATTTATTTCAATTGATTGGAAAACAATTCACTTGAGTTAAAATTTTTCTCGTTTTGGATGGGAAGCGAACCCGACAGGAAAATGACCTGGTGTGAACAGCACGGTGCACAACTTTCTCTTATCCTAGGGTAAGAGAAAGTTGTGTACCAGCACGGTCACACAAGATTTTTTTAATTCAAGGACTCTGAAAACTTGGGTTTCCATCGAAATCTTGACATCGACGATCGCAATATTCCCTCTTTAACACACATAGGGTATAAAAGAAAGTAAGAAATAAACAATGATCGAGTTGCCCCCCCCCTCCACCCTTTTGCTTTGCTTGGGAATATGGAATATGAGATGGGAGCTTATCTATCTTTATTATCATCTTAAATCACAATTTTTTGTCATTATGGCTGCATTTTCTTATCTTATTTCACAATCATACTTTTTATTGTGAAAGTAAAATATAAATTAAACTGCTGCTAGTAAAACGGGCTTTAAGTATTTTTTTGGAATTTCGCCCCCAGATTTTTAGAAGCTCTGCATGATCAAGAGAGTAGAGAAGCAGGCATGTTTCGTTGGTGACGTCTCACATGTCACAAATAAAGCACTTGCTTGTATTACATACAGATTCAGTTATGAAATGTGTCAGCCATCCCATGCCATCAGCCATTCAAGGAGAGGGACGCAAAAAAACACTTCTATTTCAAATAAATTACAACTCAGAGTGGAATTTTATTATGAAAAAAAAAATTTCATTTTTTCTAAGGCTTCTAATGGAATATTTGGGGCCTCTTGGAGTAGTGCCCACACTTTGATGATAAATTCCCCGCTCCGCCCTCTCTTCCGTGCCTCAAATGAAATTTAAATTAACACTGCAAAAAAAAAAAAAAATGTTCTTTTCTCCACATTTAACCTCCTGGCATGGAATTTTGCATTCGTCTCACTAAACTAACTTCTTAATAGGATGCTTTCTTATATACATAAAAAAAGATGTAATTAAATTTACTCGTTTGTTTTCTTTTTCTTTTCATCTACACATTTAAACGGAGATGTTTTCTGGAATTTTGAAAAATTAATAATAATTAAAACTTGAGCGCGAGTCTACCGAATACGACTAGTGATTTTTTACTTTTTAGGGTTTCTTTCTTTATCCATACTCTTTATTGGCATAAATAAGAGCGCGGAAAGTCAATTTAAACCTCTCAAACATATCTAAGAAATATGAAGGTGACATTAACCAATAAGAAAGGCATTATACCTTACCATTTCTCGATTATATTTTTAATCTTAAAAATGCTGTTCAGTTGAAAAAATATGGCTGGATAGAATTCATAATGGAGGAAAGCAGTCAGGCTGGAAGCCTAAATTAATTCCTTTTAACAAGGGGGTTTCGGCCAAATTTATATAGCCTTCTTCAGATGTTTGCTAAATGTGCAGTGTCAATGCCTATGTATTATTACAATGTAAATAAATACAATTTATGATGTTAATGAGTCCGAAGCGAATTTCAATTGCTTAGATTGTATTTATTCACATTGTAATACATCCCTAGGCATTGCACATTTAACAACTCTCTTACTCTTAAACTAAAGATGGCTAAATAAATTTGGCCGAAACGTCTGATGTCGAGATTTTAATGGAAATATACGTTTTGACTCCAAAACTGGGTCTGTCTGTCTGTGAACAAAATATCTCAAGAACGGAAAGAGCCAGGAGGTTAAATTTTATATTTAAGTTAGGCACCCCCCCCTCCCCCTCCCCCAGGGCGTGAAAATGAAGCTTTTGAACAAAATATAGCCAAAGAGTACTTTACTGATGCACTTATTCAGTTTTTTTTTTTCGATTTTCTCAAAATTCGCTCTAACGATTTTGATTAAAATTCAAAAATCAACTATTTTTTAGATGGTCTTCAAAATGTATATTCTCATTTTGCACTTGAAATCTTTTGATGCACACTTTACTCTTTTACTTCATAGGGAAGAAAGGAGAAATGGTTGCCATGGTAACAAAATATAAATATTTTTCTACGTTTATATTTTTTTTTTTCTCTCCTTTTATTGTGGGAAAAAGCTTTTTAATTTTTTTTTTATTTAAATTAATTTTCCCATAGAAATGTTAGAGAGATATTTTTATTTTTTTTATTTTTTTTTTTTAAAAAAAAACCCAAAGGCCGGTTGGAATAGTAGTAATAATAATTGTATTTTCATAATTAGAAAAAGCGGCCCACGGGGCTTGGAGTAGTTGGTAGCGTGCCTACCTTCTATACCGAAAGTCGCGGGTTCGGACCACAGGCAGTCCGATGATTTTATTTAAGGCATTTGGATACTAAATGGCTTAAATAGAAATGCCTGGACCCCCAATAGATATATTAATCAATTAACGGTTATCGTTTATCGTTTAAAGTCTTAAATGGCCTGAGTTGCCGAAAAGACGGTGTGAATGTGTGTATGAGTGTGAATGAGAACAAAGTGTGAGTATGTTTTAAAAAAAAATAAAATAAGAATAAGCGAGGGTCCAGAGGGGCGTACTCCCCTTGCATAGTACTGCGAATGTTCTCGCCTAAGGCGGCGGCGCGGCTAGTTATATCTTGAATTCTAAATATATCGACGGAAAGCAGAAATATATGTCGTCACAAAAAAATCTGGGGTGAGCGCACAACTTTCTCTTACCTTCGGTAATTGAAAGTTCTGTTCTGTGCCACCAGTCACATCAGATTTTTTCATTTAGCTATGATATTTAAAAGAAATCCACCCACACCCTTTCTTTGTGTATAAATATCATTTCAAAATACATAAATTTGGATACTGAAACAGAGAGAAAGAAAGTAACAAGAATAAAAAAAAACTTTCATTCAATTAATCGAACGATAAATCAAATGACCCTGTGATGTCCCCAGAAGATTTACTTAACCAACACAAACGAACAGTTTCTTTTCTTTTCTCTCACTATCCATAAATATTATCCATTATGAGAGGAAGGAGATTATTTTGTAGACAGGGTCAAGTTGAGAGAAAGTAGACAATTTAAGATTATTATCAATTTTGTTCTTTATGTAATACGGGCAGGCAAAAAAAAAAAAAAAATTGATTAAAAGAAAATATGCAATGACAATTAGATGAGCCAAGCCAATTTGTTTTTTATTCGTTATTGCTGGTATAATCATGAGTGAGGAATCTCGTTAATCTCTCGCCCCTTCATAATCATAATACATGTATTGCATAAAGGAATCATCTCATCGGGTTATAAATCATGTTCTTGTATCAAGTCAAGAAACCGTTAGAGCTTGGCTATTTTTTAGGGTCATTATTTAGATAAAACGGGTGAGAAACATGCCGGACGATATAAACCATTTAGGGCCGGTTGCTTCAGCTATCCCTCGGATAAGCTGACTTTCGCATCTAGTTATGCTAATCATATGATTAAATAAGATCCCTGATCGTAGTTAACAAGCTAAGACACAAAGTTCGGTATAAGGGGTGAAATTAGAAACACAAGTCGTATTTTTTTGGAAAATTTAAATTTTTGTTAAAAAAATTAATTATTTTAATTTTTAATAATTTTTAGGTGTGCGTTTTTGGAAGTCAATCTAAATCATCAGTTTTGTAAACTTTAAAAGTCGTCCCGGAAAAACAAACAAAATCGACTTAACCACTTATTCACTGCGCTGACAGATATCTCCTCTCCCGGTGTACACAAACCCTAAGAAATGCCGGATGAATCTGATGCCTATTTTGAATAAAGTTATTTAATTAATTGCTTTTTAATTCCCTTCATCGTTTGATTTATTTATTTTAAAAATGTCACTTTGGTTGCCCAAGTTCAAGGCTCGAGTCTCCAAAATTGGTTTCTCCCTGTACTTTGGAAAGGGTTGAAGGCCATAAATATTTTGATCGAAAACGGGAAATGTTTTGTCAAGAGCAAAAAAAGAAAAAAGATAGACCAACAGAACTGCCGGGACAACGGGACATATGATTCCCTTACTTTCTCTATATATTACCCCAAGAACTGCAATTACTTGAATTTAAAATTTCTCCAGGATAAAATTGAGATATCGTACTTTGTAATTAGAATAATTTCATCCACTCCCAAAATTATTGAATACAATTAAGAGGAATCAACAATAATAGGGAGGGTTTTTTTTGATTACGTATTTCATTAAATTAAGTTAATCCTAGAAAATTTAGAATTAATGGATTTTGAAGGTTAACTCCAGTTTGGTGGGTGAACGAGCAGCTAGGCTTAATACAATAATTAAATAATCAAATTATTGTCGGAAATTTTTATTTGGTTAACGGCTCAATTGCAAAGTACGTTTCGGTCAAAATTCAAAATTGACCAACATCAGGCCTAAGATCAAAAATAATATTTGGTCATATATCAGACCTGATGATGGTCATTGACTGAAATTGAACTTTGCAAATGAGTCATCAACCAAATAAAAATGTCCGACAATAATTTGTATTTAATTATTGTATTACCAACACTTACACCTTCAAATAGAGGCTGGCTGTTTCTACGAAATTCTAGAGAAATTTATTAATTTCTAGACAACAATTGATTATTCAACAATTTATGAGAATATTTTTTGTTGGACGTCCAATAGTCCCCAGTATATTCAGTCACACTGAAGCCCCAGAAAGGCTGGAGGTGGGTTCTGGGTTCTATTTCTTATATTTGTTTTTATTTTTTTTTTACCTAGAGAGCAGATACTCTCCCCCAGCATCCACATTGGAATACGCCCGGGAATCGAACCTAGCCACACTGATATCCCAGAAAGACCTGGAGATCCCAGGTTCGACAAAAAAAATATACTCCCAAATTGTTAAATATATATGACTAGTCAATTCTATGAATAATAATGTCTTATTCAAATGCAGATATATTTTGGAAAATTTGAATTCCAGTCTAAATTCTAAATCCGATTTAGAAATTTTCAATCCAAAATGATCGCGATCCTGCCCTTAAAGAAATTTAAAAAATTGGCAGGTTGAATTTTTGTACCTGCTTAATGCTTTCACTTTCTATTAATTGATAACTTGGCAGACGAGAAATTTATCATAATCCTCTATACTCGTCCTAAGATAAGAGGAAATTTCTAAAATAATAAACTTAAATTTCGCAAAATTTAAATTAGCAAATAAATTGTAATAACCAAATGAAATTTCATA